>OMNN01085938.1:0-27500 GCA_900302755.1 Chromis chromis
CTCTTCCGATCTTGTGTGTGTGTGTGTGTGTGTGGTGAACTAATGAAAACCACAGAGCAGCCTGGCCTCTGACTGAACTCCACTCACAGAGCACTACAGGCCATCAGAGCAAGATAAAGTAAAAAAAAACTGAGTGTATCTTTGTTACACCTCATTCCTTCAGTCATTTTCTTTCCTGCTAAAGAGAAGAGTTCTCATGCTTTGCAATAATTTAAGCCACACACTCGGTTCGGTTTCAATGCAATACTTTCTGTTGTTGTTGTCAGTCAGGCAATCCACACTACAGTTCTCTCACTGTACAATTCAACCTCCGTTATCTGACTCTAAGATCAAGTACTGCTATGATTTTCCTCTACTACTTGCACAAAAAGCAAGTTTTCTTCCTGTCTTGTGCACTTTTATTTTCATTTCACAGTCAAGGCTGTATGATTTTTTATCAATTCAACAGTCTAAAAATCCCTGTAGAGTTCAGTCTCAGTCTGGAAACAGCCTGTAATATCAGTCGGTACTTGGGCCACCTGTTTCAATTCCAGGTAGATGAAAGCTTGTAATGACCAAGCTGAGATTTGGAGGTTACAGTATCGAATGACAGCTCGGAGGACTTAGGCAGGTGCTTGACATGCAGTGAATGGAGCCTGTATGGGCTGCTCATTACAGAAGGACATCTGCTGCAGTCCAGCCCCCAGACTCCGCCTCTAGCTTTACACTGATGCTTGGATGCCCTGTCAATGTGTGCGAGGGACCAGGGGCAGAACAAAACCACACACACATACACACAACTGAGCAGGCATGCATGCACACACACATACACCTGCCACCAACAGTAGCTGTCTGCCCGAGAAACAAAAATATAAGGAAAAACGGCTTATGGCTGCTGACACAAATATATAAGAATGAATGCAACATTGTGAATTGTGCAAGGTGTGATCCGTGTGCCTGTGATGTTGAGGTGAATTTTTTTTTTTAAATAAAAAAAATAGAAAAAACACCAGCTCTGAGGCACACATCAGCTATTTTAAACCTGCTGGACACTCTATAGAGCATGATTTATTGTAAATCATATTTTCCAGCTTGTGATCTCAAAACCGTCTTCATGCCGAAAGCATTAAAAGCATCACAGTTTCCAAAGATCATTAATGCATCATTTTCCAAGAACATTTGTCTAAGAGAGCAGCATTTTGTAACAATCTCTGAAAATGGCTATTTTTCACAGACATAATCAGTTTCAATAATTCACGCATTACATAAATGCCTTCATAAAAAAATGAAAACGCCTGTAAATTAAAAGCCTATTGTGCTTTGCAACAACTTCACTGTTTAAATGATTAATATGGAAATGCATGGCAACATTCTTTAAAGTGGCTAATTATAAATGGCTGAAATTGCATTTGCATTAAAAGATTGAAGGGGGGTTGTCCTCATTAAAAAAGCTCAGCACTCTATAAATGGTGCTACTATTTACACTTCTGTGTTGACTATCATTTTCAGCTTTAGAACTAAGGGAACTTGCTCTTCTCTAAACATTTTACTGCAAACACTTGAAGATAAAAAGGGGAGAAGTAAGTCAGGAGGAAGAAAAGAAAATATGACAAAGAGAGTGCATAGAGTAAGTTTATAAATCATTGCAATGAACAATGCTGCACTGAAACATTTTGAATTGATTTTCCCGGGGATGTTGTAACAGAGGATACATGTGAGGCATGGGGAGAGAGAGTGAATAAATTACAGGAAAAAAGAGAGCAGATGAGGGAAAAGGGGAAGATGAAGCATGTGTGTGTGTGTGTGTGTGTGTGTGTGTGTGTGTGTGTGTGTGTGTGTGTGTGTGTGTGTGTGTGTGTGTGTGTGTGTGTGTGTGTGTGTGTGTGTGTGTGTGTGTGTATAAAACAATGACGAGAGCTTGAAAGCAGCTGGTATCATGTGCCAACTTATGAAAGAGCTTAGGAAAGTCATCACAACTCAGCTGCATACAATTTACATCATGTGTGCCAAAGTTTCTCACACATTCACACTCAGCAGCAGCAGTTTTTGGTACCAACTCACATGTACAGACAGCAGCAGGCTCATATTTCTACACCGATACAAGACTCAGGGCTCTGCAAAAGCTCTTTATAACCCAGTGACACAGAAACAGGATTAGGAACCATGCATGCACACACACATAAACCCACACAGATAGACTAACCTTTTCTTTGCAGGACCGTCCTCGCCGTACTCGCCGCTCCCATCCAGGCCCTGAGAGCGCAAGGACCCATCTTCTTTGTGGCTGCCCTTTGACCCCGAGCCATTCAGCTGCCCATTGGCTAAGGAACCTGAAAACACAAAGCATAAACATATATTTACCAACCACTTGTTTGGAAACCTTCCACCTCCAGATATCTCACGTGGTTCTCTGTCAATTAGCCATTCCTGAAGCTAATATTGTTTAAAATATACCTCGAGTCTTTGGGGAATAAACTGTGTTTTCATCTGACAGTGTTAATACAGCCTTCTATTTTTTCTTTGACTTCATGCAGTGGAGAGGCCTGAATACAGAGTAGATCTCTTTTGATAACACTATGGTAGTTTTGCTTTACAGTACAGTGTAGACATGTGGGAAAAAGGCAGAAACAGTGAAAGGGGCAAACACAGACAAACATTTCAACTGTACAAATACACCGAGCTCCCGAGCCAAACACATCTGCAGTGAATGTTGAAATTCCAGCAAATCTGAAGTGACAAACTCACATACACTCCTTAAAATCACGTATTGCCACATCTATTGCAGCACCATGGGCGCCAGTTTTGGAGAGAAGGGAAAGTTACTCATTCATTTTCCTATTCATATTTTCCCTTGCCAAATGCAGCTGTTGTTGTCTGCTGATATACGTGATGTGTGTCCTCTGACAAGGAACTTTTTTTTTTAAACAAGCCCGAGGCAGTGAGAGAAACGGACAGCTATTGCAGGGCTTGACATTCTTAGTGAGCCCAATTGACAGAGCCCTAATTAAATATTTAGTGAGCAACTCACACAAACAAAATAAGCCCCCAGACAGATTCTGAAATCAAAAGCAGCAACGGGCACCGAGAATTCAAATCAGGTCAAACAGAGGAGTGGAAGTCAATGGTAATTAAGGGAGACAACCAAATTAAATAGATATCACAAGGCTTGATTTCCTCATGGGTAGTTCTCGCAATTCTTGAAACGTGTCAGCCAGGCCTGTCTGATTCAACAACAGGGCGTGAATGAGCAAACTTAGCGGAGAAACAACTGGGGGAGTTTGGAGTTTCTCAAGGTTATTAAAAAAGAGTAATGCAGGAGCTGCCAAGAAGTCTGTAACCAACTGGAGACCGAGGGGCAGCAACATGTTTAAAATTGTACAGCTCTTGCCAACTCAAGTGTGACTTTGCAGAGCTGAAAGCTGAAGATTTTTATCAGTGAGTGTGCAATGCAGCAATCAAATGTTTGAAGCCGACAACAATTTATCACATTTTACCTCTTTGACCTGTTTTGACAAGTATTTGTGCCTGACTGGACTTTGGTGTGGCAGGTTGTTAAATTATTCATGCTCATTTTTGCAAAGACCAATGATGACTCACCGATCATTCAAGCTCTCAGTGGTTTGTTTAAGCAGCAACTCATAAACTCTTTCATTCACCAACACCTTCCCACAGGCATGTCATTTTCTCGTTGGTTGAATAACTAAGTTCTGTCTTCCCAGCACACCCAGTGAAATTCCATTTGACTGATGAGTTAGAGGAATGTGTCACTCACACTGCACCGCAAACTCCTAATAGTGGGTGTCAAAAAGAAAATAAATTAAGAGAATTATGACAGTGGAGCACGGGTTAGGATAAGTGGCAACTTGAATGATATCCTGTTAGCGAAGACGCTACTGTTGAACAAGCCCGGGCACTGTGTCATCGGAGAAAGATGGGATGGGGAGGAGAGTAGTAAGATCAAATGACAATGTAGGAGACAGGATGAAGGTGAGTGATTGTGGAACAGGTAAAAGGAGTTTTCAAACATATGATTTAAGTGAGATTTATAAATGTGCTTTGGGCTGAATGAACACACACACACACACACACACACACACACACAGTCGCACTTTCTCATTACTGCATAAACACATGGGCCGTTAGGTTTGCTCGCACACGACGGGCAGGTCAGCACCTGAATGCGGAGGTACAGTCATCAAGCACAACGTTGCGGTCAGGAAGTTAAAAAGAGCCGGCATGATGAGTAAGCTTGTTGCATTGCTGGCAATGCCTTATGTTAGTGTTGGAGAGCCTCTGAGTCTATAGGCCAGGGGTGAATCACTGCCTTACAATGTCTTGGTTTGCACGAAAGGCTTACATCCGTATGCCTTTAATGAATAAAGAGTTTCGCTTAAAATCCTTTGAAGTTTCCCTTTCAAGCCAAAGTACTGCTGCACCAAAAGAAAAAAAAACTCATATGGCAATGGAGAATTCAATTAAGCTCCAATTATTTCATACTTGTTATGGATAAATTCCAAAGTTTGTGAACATTAAGTTCAGAACTTAATGTGACCATGAAAGAAAAAAAAGTTAAATAGAGAAATTTGCTGATTAATACTGATATGAAAATGGTGCAGAGAGTCCCATCTCAACTTCTGGACAGTGTTTTGCCAGTGAAACTCGCACCAGAGCAAAAACAAAATAGCTCATTAACTTTAATTGTGCTCAGAAAATGACTGACGCATGATGTCCCCACAGAACGCAAACAAACAGGCGAGAGGCCCATTTCTCTAGTCCCTCTTCTTCCCTTATCCACTCCCTCCCCTCCGTGAATCTCCCCCATTCCTCCAAAGGGTTGTTTGACATATGCTGGTTGCACATGAGTGCCCATCTGAGGGGCAGAGCTGGGAATCTTGGGAAAGCAGAAGACTGGGGATGGGCAAGTGTGGCAGAAAGGCAGGGATCCTGAACTCGAGCTCCTGGAGCGGCGGCAGAGACGCCATCCCAATAGCTGGTCCTATGGGGGGGTGGGGTGCTAATCAGATTTAGACGTGCTTAACTAAGCCCATCGCCGTGCTACGTTCACCTCCATGTCTCGAGAGAGCAGGAGGGAGTGAACGGAGGTACATAGCATAACATGGCATATCACAGGGCTGAGAGGAGCCTATTAGGGTGAGCTGCAGTAATAAGTAGAACTATAGCAGAGTAGTCATACCATGGAAAAGACAATAATCGGGGGCAGAAGGTGCCCTTATAGATTCTTTATTACACTTATAAACCCAGGCTGTATGTGAAAAAGAGTGCAATGCCATATCTAATGGACAGGGAATCAAATAGAGATCTTGAATATAGCTAGGCTTAAGTGCTTACTTGCTCATAGGTTTGCAGATATACCAGGAAGTAATCTGCCTTTTGCCTTCCTTCTCATTAATAAACTACTCTGTACAGTTGAAATTCAAATCAAACGCAAGACTTATGTAAGCGCTAACATTCTGTTTTATGTCCTTTTTCAAGTAATCATCTGTGCCTGTTTACAATTAAAATCGTGAGATTAAATTAAAAAAAGAAACAATGGTCAGTTTCATTTCAGGGAAAACCCCCTCGTAGTATCCATTTCCAGACATTTTTTCCAGAGTAGAAGCACATGCTAAAACTGACTGCCTGGCAGGATGATTTGAAATAACCCCGAATATATTGTTCTTCCTTCTAAAACTGGACCTCACAACGCAGCACGACACTCACCACAAGCCAGAACAAACGCATACAACAATGCGCAGCTCAGAAACATGACATCTGCTTTGTGAAATTCAAGGCTATAAATCTAAAGCATCAAAGTCAAAATCGGAATCCTGTAAGGGCTCGAGCCGTTGTGGGGGGGAGGAAAGAGCATGCAAGGACAGACCAGATGCAATCTCTTTCACTTGATTTGATATCTAAACTCTGATTCATTTCTTAATCTCTGTTTATTTGAACTTCCAGCCTTCTCTATGTGCTGATACACCTTCATCCGTCCTCCTCTTGTCTGGTGATGCTATCATCAGAGAGAGAACAGAGGTCCCACACAGTGTTTTAGACGCCACTGCTGCCACTCCGGCCATGCAAGGGGCTGGCGGCAGGGGAAATACAGACAGACAGCAGAGTGACAGCAGAGTGAGTGCTGAAGGAAAGGGCATGATGTGCATAAAAACTGGTAGGAACAGCGAGTCCTGAGACGGGCAGACAGACAGGAAGAGAAAGAGAGGGGACAGTCGGAGAAATGGGTAAACAGGGAGCCCTCTCTTCAGCCCCTCCTGGTATTTGGCGAGCAGCCAGCTCCTCCATCAACAGCACTCAGGGAAATGGAGAGGGAGGAAAGGAAAGGAAAGGAAAGGAAAGGATGGGAGGGGAGACGTACAGAAGAATACGGCGGAGGGAGATGGCGAGGTAGAGACGTAGCTACAATGATACAGCTACAAGGATACGGAGAACAGAAGAGGGACGAGTGGGAAACAGGACGGAGGGAAGGGAAGGGAGGAAGAATGGAAAAAGGGGAGAGAGGGAGGGAGGGTTTGGGTGACAGATACTGTAGATAGTTGAGACAGATGGGGCAGAGGACAGGAAGGACAAAATGGAAAAGAGGGAGATGGTGAGAAAGAGGGGAGACAGAGACAGATGAAGGAAACAGGAGGGAGAAAAGGGCTTCGGAGAGGGGAGTGTGGGTGTGGAGATACATAATCGAGGAGATTGAGCAGCAGGAGGGAGAGAGGAGACAGGAGCTTGCAGAGAAGGCAGTAACCAGAGTCCTATTGATGTGTAATGAAATCCTGCATCGGGGGAGAGACAAACGGAAGGACAAACGGATGGAGGGGAGATATGGAAGAGAGGAAAAAAAAAAAGGAGAGGAAGAGGAAGAATGTGGCCGCGGCAGAGTGGGTGAGGGATGCGTGGGTGAATGAGCGGAAGCTGGGTTGCAGAAGGGCATAATGTCATTTGTTAAATAATGCAGGGAGCGAGCGATAGAGGCAGGAAGCGTGATGGACACGGAGACGGACGGCTGCCAACAGCGAAAGGTAAAGTGGCAGGGGAGATGGCATGATTGCTGGTTATGGGCAGGGAGAAGGCTGGGTGGGTGGGGAGATAGACTGACACATGCGGCTGAGTGACAGGCTGCCACACCCCCCTCTAAAACAGATAGCCACTGCTGCCGCACGGTGACGGAGACGGAAGGAGGAGAGGGAGGCGCTGGAGACGGATGGAGGTCTGTGGGGAGGGAAAGATGGATAGACAGATGCCTGAGGAGGAGGAGGAAAATGCTGCTTTGTAGAGGCACAGAGCCACGTATTGCTCTGACCTCCTTCAGTACGATGACACCTACTTCCCAAAATGGTGGATGCGTATGTTTAAATATATCCAAATACAGAGGGCCTTTTCTAGATTAGGATCAGATTAGACAAGAGCTTCAACAAACATTCTCGTTATGCTTTCAACGAGATCTAAATTAAGTCAAATATTTATCAGATAGTCCATCAACAGGAAATGAATCAGCAAAAACTTTAATAATCAATGTAATTTTTAAGCTTAAATTGCAAATATCCTCTGACCAGCTTCTCAAATGTGGAGATTTTCAGCCTATAGTCTTGATAAAGAAAAGAAATACCAAGGAGTATTTGATTTTTTTAATATTTTCTGACATTTTGTTACACAAATAATAAACTGATTAAAATTGCTCGTTGTGCTCAACAGTCCAAATCCCAAAGATATTGTATTTATGACGACATCAGACAGAGAAAAGCAATAAAATTTCACATCTGTGAAGCTAAAACGAGCAAATGTTTGCCTCTTTTGCTCAAACAGCCATTCAATATTACAGTTTCCATTGATTAATTTTGTGCAGATCAAGTAAGCCATTTTGCGGTAAATCATTTACATATGACAGTTATCTCTAATCCATCAGCTTCTTCAACCCTCCAATATATCTTATGATCATTTATATTCGTGCAGGGTCCGACTCTGCAAAATGGCTGATGGTTTCACAATAGTGCCTGTGTAAGACTTAAAACTGTGGCACATGTCTGGCCCCAACATAAGCCCAGACTCTCTAACCCACAGTCCTCTAAAACAGCAGGGGCTGCCCATTCAGGATGTAGTGCATGCTGAGTGTGATCCTCCAAAATGGCTGACAGTTTCACCACAATGTCTATGCGAGATGGGAAACTGTGCCGCTTGTACAGCCTCCAAAGCCTTGCTAACCCACGGTGCTCTAAAACAGCAGGGCCTGTCTATTCAGCCTGGCTCCCTTTTGTGTCAGCGTGGGCTGCTGTAGTTACCCCCGGTGCGACGGGCCGCCGACGCTTTCTAATGAGTCATTTTTATTCAGGCGATAAGGTCAGCTACCCGCGGCGGCTTAAAAGGCCCCGAGGAGCTCTGGAGTGGCAGCGATGAGATGCCAGACAGACGCACAGAGACGCACTAGCTATAAAAGAAGGGGAGGGGGCACTCGGCACAGGCACGGAGAGAATAAATAAAGGTGTGAAAAAATATCCAATAAAGAAAACATGACAAAAATGGAGAAGGAGAAAAAAAAACATTAGGTATAAAAGATAAGCTACATTTCAAAAGAGACTTCCCTCCTTTCTGTCTGCCTGTCTCCCTTTTTGCGTAGCAGCACGACTGGAAGACTGGGCGTGAACTTTCAGAGGCTCTTTTTTCCTCCTGGTTCCTTTTCTTTCGGTGTCTGGGTTGTGTTAATGTCAACTGAGAATAGCTTCTGAGGCACGTGTGAAGTTCAAATCTCCGCTGTTGGCTGGCTGAGGGCTTTTTTTTGTGTGTGTGGGAGCACCAGTGTCAAACAAAGACATGGTGGCAGCTCGGTTCAAAACAAGCTGTTCATCCCCCCGTGCTCTCACTCTTCTTGTGTTGTTTCAGGTTTACACACCACAACACACAAACTGTTATTGTAGCCGGCTTCCACCTGGAATTGGATTTCTGTCTAAGTAAGCAATTTCAAGTATTAATTCCTGTCGAGGTTTCTATTAGTCAATGTTTTAATGAGTCCTGACCCCAGGGTGCGTGTAAATGTCCACAGCTAGGAAAGATTAACAACACTTATACACATGTTTTCTTGTGTGTGGCACTGTGGAAGACATCATCAGAGCCCCTCTGCTTGATGCGGAAACAACATTTGATAAACAAGAGGGAAATACTTTCAGTTCAAGGGTTCCTTTGAGGATGTGACACTGAACCACTGAAGTGAAAGACTGCAACTCGCTGTCCACTGACCCACAGCTCACAGCAAATGAGATTCCTTGATCATCTGTTCGAAGATCATCTGACAAATTTGGCAACTCTGACATTCACTCCACAAAATGGTAGTGCAGCAGTTTCTTTGCTTCTTTTATTCTGGCAAAATACAGTGAAAGTTCTCAACTTGTACACTGTAAGAAGGGCAATTTGTTGCATTCCTTTTAAGGATCAACAAGTACAGCATTTGATAAAAATAGATCTTTGCTGCAAATCTTGTTAAGTCTAAAGTAGCTTTTTGAACTTACAGGGGAGAAAATTTTAAAATCGATGAAGTTTGATTTCGCAAAAGCCAAATATCCAAGAGATCTCCACTTTAAAGAACAAAAAGGGTAAATAATGTTTTCAAACCTTTTGGCTTTATTTTTAATTTGTGGGATTTTGTGCCATACTTGTTTGGATTATTGGTGGTGACTTTTTGAGCTGTGTCATTTCTGAACATGCTGGATGGGGGACTCAGTTTTACTCGCCACGTTGCTGCCACTTTCGTTCAGTTGAGCTGCTATTATATAGCGACCACAACAACAACAACAACAACAACAACAACAACAGGCATCAGTGGTGAAATCAGATGAAGAACGGGCAAAGGATGCGGAGAAGGCAACAACGAGGAAACGCAAGCTGCATCTCCCTTCTATCATCGTGGACAATAAGACGGACAGGCTAACAGTCCTGGTGAGGAATCAAGGGGACCTCTGTGAGTGTACAGTTGTGCGTTTCACAGAGAAAGGGCAACAGGAATTACTCTTGACCCCATTGCTAACATTGATGGTTTTCAATAAGGTTAGCCAGACAGGAATGGACCCAAGAGTGGCAAGAAAAAAGATTGAGGGCTTATTGCCTTTATTAACAGGTGGTGCCATCTTGGTCACAGCACTGTGAAGGAACTTTTCTGCAGCCACATATTGAACTGTTATCTGTGGGGTCAAGTCCACTCTCAATAGGACATGTCATCTGACAGAGGGAGGTCATTTACAATCCTCCCTCCAATAACCTGGAAACTGTGTGTGAAGTCATCCACTCTGTTATAGACTGTGCACACCCATGTTTTCTTGTAAAATTTTACAACTTTCATATGACTGAGCAACTAGTTACAAAACAAGTTCCCAGTGGAGATTATTAAAGTAATTATGATTCAGAACTTTTTTACAGTTGTGTGTCATTGATTTGAACAAATCTGTTGTCAGTTTGCTTTATTTGCTTTACTGCCAAGCACAAAACTATATAGCGGATATCTGCACTTACTCAACTGGCATCTTTATCAGTGTCTATCCCAGTAAACACACAAGTGAAAGGTTCAGATATCCAGTAATAAAGTGCACAAAGTTACAAGCATACAATTAAACTCACCATTGGGGTTTGTGGTTCCATCGCCATCCAGCTGCCGTTTCTGTGCAGTCCTAAACTCCTTTAGGGAGAGGTAAAGCACCTTTCGCATCACCCGCTCCTCCGACCACGGGATCCCATCACTGTCATCCTGTGAAAATATCCAGAGAGAGAAAATGGCTCAGTATAAACAATTGCCACAGACAGAAACCATGGGCACGGTTTCCTTCCAACACTTTAACAACCATTATCTGTGTTTCTGTGCTTGTGGGGGGGAAAAAAACATTTTCACATAAACGATGTGAATCCTCACATCATGTTTCGAAAAAATAAAATCTAACTTGGAAGGAAAGACAATGAGCTGCATGATAACATAGAAAGCATGTTTGCAAGTTGAGCAGTTGTTTATGATGAAGTTTTTCCTTTGTTTCTGTTGCCTGACAACAGCGCTTCCAGAAAAGTGTGAGCTGAGGTCAAGGTCAGGAAGTGCTCACGGTCGAGTTGTGTTGAGATGTCCAGAACTAAACAAGCTAATGTCAACACGGTCTGTAAATATTCACAGTTTTCGGCCAAGAATTGCAAAGTTACTCTTGGTACTTTTTATGCACTATAAAAACCCTTAAAACTGTCAAGAAATATATTTGTTTAACCACCAACAACAGCTGCATGCAGTATTTTAGTAGTCTGAAGAATGTGTAATATAATGGATGATGTATTTGTCAAAATAGCAATAAAATATAGGCAGCACAAGCAAGAAGATGATATCTTATGGATGTCATTGTGTAAATGCACAAAAAGTGATGTAAATAGAAAAACACAACAAAGTTTTAGTATAATGAGGAATCCCTTTACATTTGTTGTCGGTGCATCCTCCATTTCTCACTATATAGTGACATTACCATGCCACAGCATTAGCATAACATAGCATTAGCTTGCAGCTAGACACAGGGCAGCACATTAGCATAACAATACATAAAGGGCTGCATCTCCCCACAATGCCATGATAGCAGAGTGTTATAGTGATGAATAGGTAGGAAGCAAATGAAAAAAGCATCATGGGACTGTGAGTTCATGTGTTGCTAATCTCTCCCAGTGAGACTGAGACAAAAGATGTTATTGTCAAAGAGGTCACCAGAAGTCACACACACTCACATACATAAACAGCACATCCCTCTCCAAGACGTGGCCTTTTTTTCCCAGTCAGTTTCAATCTTAGCGACAAACGCATGACAGCAGAACGTACGGCACATCAAAGCCGCTGTTTATTCAAAACACTCTACTGCTCGTATTAGGAGTTTTAACAGCTTATTAGAAAAATATTCCGCTGCACCGAGCATTGTTAAAAGGGTCTTTAGTGAGTGTCCAACAGCAATAACCATACTTCTCTTACCCCCCTTGCTGCCTACACTCATTGCTCCGGCAGCTGTGTTTGATGTCGAACAACGCTAATGACTAAAGGAAATGAGATTAGGACATGAGCAACAACAAAGAGGTATTAATAAATAATGGAAACTGGAAATAGCTTTTCTCTAGTCAAGCCATGGAGCGAGTGGATTTCAGCTGTTTGAGAAAAGAAAACACTTTCTGCCTTGATACAAAAAAAAAGCTAATGTATGCTAATTATTTGAATTAAAAGCCCATTTCCGATCCTGTCGACTCATCCCGGCGAGCACACTTCCTTCTGTCTGAGTCAAATGTAATGTAAGAGGCAGACGTGAAAAGCAACCTGTGTGGGAGCACAGTGTTCTGATCATCCAGTTGACTCAGATCATTTGAGTTGGCTCGGTTAAGTGGCTGGCGGACATCGCGGTGACATCAGTGCTGGCTGTGTGTATTAAAACTCTCCACCTCAAACAAAAATAATTACACCAAGATGTTTTATCGCCACTGCAATAACAAGATAGCGGTCCCAGTATTCCATTAAAAGCAAATGCACTCTCAAGAAAAAAAACTAAACAAAAGCAAAAAACAGCAGAGTTGAGATGACTGTAGTCGAGATAACACAGAAACCGAGTTTGTGCGTCAGCCTGTTCTTCAGTGTTTATGTGTGTGAAAGAGAGAAAGTTAATATCATCCTAATATTATGCATTCAGCCGCAGTCAGTGAATAGAAAGCCACTGAAAGTATTTTTTTTTCACTGCTGCTGATTCTCAGCCTAAGATATTCTATTCACAAACAATAAAACACGCTAGCTAGAGATGATATGATGGATTAAAAAAAAAAAGTGTTGTCTGATCAGCGCAGACAACTCACTGCTAATTATAGCAACATCACAACAGTGTGTGTACAAATGTGTCTTTGTGTTTACCTCAAAGATTTACAGTTTAAGACGCAGGCTTTACACCCAAGTGACATTTCTGATGGGTTGCTATGTCAAAACTTAAAAAAACTAAAAAAGTTGTTAAACCGTTCATCACATTTTGGGTTAAAAGTCAGATAGAACTTCATGCTGTCTCATCACTCACTGTATACTGTCGGATTCAAAGTCAGAAATGATCTTACAGTGCTTCTCAGTAGGTTAAACAAAAGCTACAGGTGGCTTGCGGTGGCTAGTAAGTATGATTTAGTGTCTCAAGTCACTGAAAACATCCTATAATTAAAACAAAACTGGCATCACTTCACTCACTAACTCTTAATGTTTTCTGACAACATGACAATATTGACACGTCTGAAGATTGTGTTTGTTTACTGTGCTTTTGTGGTTTTGACTCTTCTTCAGCAGAAAAAATATGCTTTTGCATTGTTTTGATTTCCCAGGTCTGCTTAGGGACCTTGGGGATAAGACCTCAACAGAGCTTGAGGGAGGTGAGGGGGGGGCAAGATATTAAAATCTGTGTGTCTGCACATGATGGAGCTGATGGGTGACAGCCATGTCTGCCTGCATACAGTACGCATGCTGGCATGTACGCACGCGCACACACACACACACACACACACATAAGCTAGCAGACCGTTCGGTGCACTGATGCTTTGCAGCCTGTGACAGAGGTTGATAGGGTATGTTTTGTGTCTAACGTGCAGTCCCTCATTACACTGTCACTTGCGAGCACGCACACACACACACAAGCAAGGGAGGTAGTGCGAGTATTCAATTATGCCATTTTCTCCTGTAGTTAATGTCATCTAATCCATTCCCCGCGTGTGCATGTGTGCGCACGTGTGCAAAAGCCTGCCAGGTAAGCACCAATTACCTAGACAGCTCACTAGCATGCTTTCCCTCATGGTGAGGCGCAAGGCCAAATGTACAATGACACACATGGCACTGAGACAGTATATCTCAGGGTTACAAACACTCTCACATATACAGCTCCTATGGTATCTCTGCCTGACATACACAAACACAAATCACAGCTGTACCGAGAAGAGAAAAAAGTCTTCCCTCTAAAAATTGACCTTAGAGTTCGTCTGCATTTCTTTTTCCTCTTACTTTCTCTGTGGTTTCCTCACAGTAGTTGGCAGCGTGCCACAGATATTTCCTGCGCTATGTACACATAGCAACACGGTCTGGAAAAAAGGGGGAAAAAATGCTGACTGACTTTTCATCTGGGAAAAGAGCGACGGTTAAAGCTGTGCTCTATTGCACCTAAAACCTCACCGATACTTCTTTATAACTCCACAAGTTCAAGTAAATGGGTTTCAACAACCATTGCTCAACTGCAGGGTAACCATTTGTTTGACCTGCGAGGTAGCGTGCCATCTGTTTTTGGCCAAGGTGTTTCTCTCCCTTCACTTTTTCAGTCACAAAGCCAGCCCCTGCTTTAGCCTGTGTTCTCTAGGCATTAAAATTGAGAGGTGATGGTCAGCAGTGGCTCGCAAAATCCTTCCAAAGACATTCACACTCTGCATGCCAGAGGGTGAGTGCAGCATGACAGAGGAAGGGAAATATCTACTCCAAAAAAAAATAAAGCAATAAAATGTGTTGCAGCTCGGCTTCTCAGTCAAACGTTGCTGTGCATATGTGTGTCTGCGCTTCTGAGGCGCTGCCAGATCTCTTCAGAGACAGCTTTTACACAGAGAGCTACCTGGCACTGACACACACATCTACACCCCGACCAGCTCCCACCAGGCTAGTGGAATTCCACTAATGAGCGCTGGGACCTTTTTGGTGCACATGTGCGCGCGTACAACCAAGTGATGCCTCAGGAACATTGTGTGCCTACTGTCACCCAGCAACCCCACCCCCAACTCTTTGGAACATGCAGGTAATCCGTCCTGCAAACACCACGCAAACACAGACGGATACCTTTAGAGCATCCATAGGGATACTGCGCTTGAAAAGTATGCCATATAAGATCAATCCGTCTCTTCTTTTCCTGCCATGTCGCTCTCACTGCCAAGATATGTAAAGTGCAAAGACATATACAAACATCCTATCTTACCTGCTGGGCTTCTTAAACACTTTACACCATGAAAGCTCTCCAAAAAGATCAAATGCAAAAGGAGAATATACCCACACCTTTCTTGCATCATTAGAATTCTACAGCAGGCTTTTGTGCTTCAAAGTATAACAAATCTCTTAACCTGCATTTGTTTGTTGTAAGATTACACTGAAAATATGCATATTTATATTTGCTGCAGCGAAGAAAGATCCAATTTTCCCCAACAACAGAATAATCACAGCCAACACAAGTGAATAAACAGCACTGAGCGAATGTTAAAAAGCCGTCTGCAGCGTGCCAATGATAAGACCTCAAGACTCCGAGCAGGATCAAATCTGCCACTGCATCTGTATCTGCTCATTAAACCGGATGAAAAGTGGAGACGGTTCCACTTCATAACACCCAGCCTTGCTCAAATGATCAGCTCGGCAAAGGCAAACCCAATAACCCCGATGCTTGATGAAGAAACAAGCGGATATCAATGGCTGTGTGCAACAGTGGATGCTGGAAAAAAAATACCCTAGATGTCGTATTAGATAGCAGGGAAGGTGGAGAGGTAGGGGAAGGAGGATGACGAGAGCTGAATGTCCACTGAAAACTCGGAAACCTTAAAAATCTCATTATCTGCATCAAAATCAGATCTGACCGTTTGTCTATTCAGCGGAGAAGAATGGGGGAAATACAGATTTCCTCAGAGACCATGTTTAAATCCCGCACTAGAATATTATGCACAAACAAACAATGGATTAATTTCACAAAACAAAACCGTGTTGAACACCAGCCCGGGCTGATTTTATTACAAGAGTATAATAATACCCATGTGCCAAAAATTCAAAGCTGTACTTCACCAGAATCTTGTAAAATAGTTTGTGAATTTTAGAGCAAATGCAGTTTCTAGCACATTTTCACTCTGTGCCTTTAAGAACATCAGAGACTCGACATGTTGTGCTCTGGGTCTGTGTAAAAGTGTGACAGAAAGTCAAGCCAGGTCACTGTCAGTTAAGATGACTGTACAAGCACAAATGGAAGCCACTGAATAAACACCACGGGCTCTTTAAAGAGTTTGCCATAAATATTTCAGCTTTTATTCAACTGTTAATTATTTAATACGTCACTTTGGTATAAATAAAAAGGTAAGAAAGCTATCAAAGCTGTCAAAATCAGTCAAAAATATTCATATTCATCCAACATCACCACTGTATGAACAAACTAATTTGCACATTTGCATTTTAATTCACTGCATGTATATATTCGCATACTTGTGTATACTGCATGTAAATATATTTCTGTGTGGATGTGTGTGTGAATGCACTAGCTGTTCTAAAAATAGTGCTGCGCTGCTGCCGACTGTGCGGATGTCATGGCAGAGGAATGTGGGCCATGCGCCAGCTGCGATCTGCTCTACAAAACTGGCCCAAAATCTGTTATTCTAACACACATTTCCTCTTGGAGGAGCGACGGAGAGATGGATGGATAGATCGATGGAGGAGAAATGTTATTTTAACAAAGCCTGGGTTATTATATCCAGTAGTCAGGACAGTCCCTACCACACTACTACCACCACTCTCTCTCTTCTTTTCCCCCCACATCTTGATCTTTCTTACCAACACATGGGCCCCAGATGACTGGCTGCAAGGATACGATTGCTCAGGGTTCACGAACGGCACAGTGATAAAAAATTATTTAATTCCAAAACACATCATTGTAAGCTTTCTTAGAATCATGACCAACCATTTGTGGATTAGAAAACATTTATGGCATCATGATTACGGCCCTGTGGAGAAACAAAAACATCTGCAAAGTATTAATGAAAGTATTGACAATGCCACAAAAAGTCCAAACTATACCCACTTCAATATTAAAGGGCTCCTCAAAACGGACTTGTGAGTGAAAGAGACATTTACAAGTAAGAACATCTAAGCAGCATTTTTAAGCATAAATGACCCATTAGAAAACACAGAACTTTTGAAACTAAGTATGTTCAAGCCCACAGCTCAGTTTTGGTGTAAACAATGACAGCTGTTCCCTAAAAAGCCCCCTGATCCCTGAATCTGTATCAGCACGCTCTGCTAACATCTGAGGTAGCTGCTAAAACCAGGTCAACTCTCCCCGAGAATGAAACACGCGTTTTCTCCCAAAATTTACATTCCAATCCTAACTACATCCTGGTCCCCACGTCCCTTATAGCTTCGAGTAGACCGGATGCTTAGCTCAGCTTGGAACGGAGAGAATAGGCGAATGGAACAAGGTTTTCGGGGTTGCCGGGGACAAGAGGCCCTATATAATCGCCTCATTACACCACAAGCTCACTGCATTGGAATGTGTGCGTCTGTGTGTGTGTGTGTGTGTGTGTGTGTGTGTGTGTGTGTGTGTGTGTGTGTGTAGCCACAGGGCCTTCCCTTTAAACTAGACATGCTGGGATAGCCCCAACAGTTACAGAGCATTTCCATCTGCAGGAGAGGAGAGGAGCGGAATGATGCAAAGGATAAAAGATACCTCCTACAAAAGAGTAAACAACCTAAACCACAGTATTTCCATAAAGAGGAACGCAGTTGAACGTAACTTTGTGGAGCACATGCAGCAGATAAATGTTTCTCTCTCTGAAAACAATGCCTTCTGCCTGGCTGCGATGGTCCGTCCTGCTGAGCTCAGTATCAGACGTACACTAACCTCCTGCGTCTCCACTGCCAATCATATCAGCTATCTGCATTTGCACGCTCACGCACGCACACAGCGTCTGAATCTATCTGAGCGTACATAAGTGACAGACTGCCAGCGCCATTCAGCCCTGTCGAGCATAAAATGCTATCAGGCTGGTAAAAGTAGAGCAGAGAGAGAGAGAGAGAGAGAGATGGAGTGAGAGAGAGAGCTTTTAAACGCAGACTGTGACTAAGTTTATTTTGATGGAAAGCAATAAATGTCACAGAGCTTCGAAGACGTCGGTGTCTCAGAGCACATCTACATTAAGCTGGCTGAACTAAATTTTGTCGATGATGAGCATTTCAGCTCCTCTCTGCAAGTACCTCCGCTCTTATTAAAATGCCAAAACAGGTAGCTCTCGTACTGGGCATGCACGGATAACACATGAACAGTCACTGAAAAACAGTATAACATTTTGTTGTTTCTGCAGGGGCTTCTTGCTATTACAGGTTATTGCAAGCAGATTACAATGATTTCAGCATGAGAAAGTATTGAATTGAGACCTCATCAGAGAGCAAACCCCTCTTAAGGGTTACCAGGGCGCATAACGTCTGCAAAGCATTGTTGTTTTCATCGTTCCCCCCCCCCTCCCTGGATTAGTTCAAGAATACATTGCTGTGCTCCTGCCACCAGCTGTTCTGTCTGGAATATGACAAAGTTCCTACACAACTGCATTATCTCCCTACACACTATAATGCCAAAGAGTTGTTGCCAGATTAACACATTCTATTTTAGGAGGGAGAAAAATGTCCTTTTAATCTGGACAGAGGGCCAGAAAAGACGTTTACATACTGGCTCAGTGTGGACAGAAGATGTCCATCTGGCTGCATAATGAAGGTTTAAATTGACTGCGTTGCCCACCCACACTGGCTATGTGACTAAGTGACCCCTGTTCTGACCCTTAACCCCAAATGCACACAAAAAAACTCTTAATGCAAACTTGTCTGTTCACTAGAAGCCCTTCAGTAGAGCAATAAATTTGCCAACACTGACCAAGATCCTAACTTTAAAGCTGTATTTCATATATTTGGTGGTTAAAGCTAGAAAACAGAGTAAAATGTTGTAATAAAAAAAGAAAAGCCCCGCTAGCCTGTACTGTTAGTTTGTTTATGGCATATCCTGGATCCATGACTGTGTTTATAGCAGTATTGAAAGATTATCCAACATTACGTGGACGGAGTTTAAGGTTCTCTTCCGGTTTCAGTGCATGGCACACAGCGCCAGAGGAGCATTACCGTAAAAAGCCGGGCTCAAAGCAACCATTTCCTGTTCACTCGGTACCACAAAGCCAAGAAAGGGTAGTGTAATTGTTGTTGTGGGAATTTCAAGTGTCTCTCGTAAAGTTAAATGTTAAAGTAATGGCGTGGTATCAGCTTTGCAGTGGTGTCTCTGTCAGTTTCACAGCCTTGTTGCCATGGTTTTTAGGGCTCAGTTGAGGAAAATTCTTCATACTGTGAAGTTACATTTGGCAGGTTGAGAGTGCTGAGCCACGTCTGGTCTTACAAAAGACTAAAATACGGGCCTCATGGTAGAATTGTGTGTTAAAATATATTATAAAGGAACCCTTGTGTGCATGTGTGAGCGCCGTCTCTGATCTGACAGGTTGCATAACGAATGGCTCCTGTTCAATAATAACGGCGCTGTTCAACACACTTACCCTCCAGCTCTGTCACATTATCATTTTCACTTTGGCTACGTGCCGCTGACCAGAGGTTTGACTCGGCGGGGACAAGCACTCGCACAAGCAGCTCGGTCACATGGACAGTAAGGTCCGATCGACGGAGCTCCACAACATGCTTTCATTCATCACGGAAGCAGCGGCGATGGCTGCTACATCTATCTGCTACTCCCACGGGATCATGGGAAGACCCTGCTGCTGATCCCACTTAACAAAGCTGCATTTCTAACCCTCTCACTTCCACACACAAGCTGTGCTGGTCTACAGAGACAAAATATGAGGTATGGCTTTTTAATCAGTCACATATAAGGTATTTCTTTAGCTTCACATAGTTGAACAAATGCGCTCTTTCGATATGATACTAGAGGCTGTTTTTCTCTGGAGACTATAAAAATCATTTCATGTAATAAAATGTAAAGCAAGTCACTTATTAAGATTATTGTCAAACTTCATCATTAATGTTTAAATGTAATTACAGGATGTAATAGCATAAAAGATTGTGTAGAATTAATCAGTCTACTGTAACACATTTGTACATAATGAATAACTAAAATCTTGTAGATAGATAGTTCTGCTTTGCAAACACGGCCACATTTTTGCTGTAGAACCTTAAAAACGCTGCCTGAATAAATAAAAAAAAAAACTTTTTTTTATCAAAAGCTGGGAATAAACTTTGATTCTTGTAATGGATTTTGGATAAATGTAACGCTTTCTAGGGTCATAAAACTAGCCAGGCCTGCCGAGGGGTGAGTCACCTGTTGATTCTAGCAACAAAAAAAATTGCACTCTTTCTTTCTATTTAATTTGTTTCGCTGAAGTGAAATATTACCAGCAGCTGAGCCACAGCTTTTCTGGCTGCCCGTTGAGAAGGTTTGGCCTTTTAATGTGGCACTTGACACATTCCAGTGTTTTGAGGAGTGTTGATGTTCATGGTCTCATTATAGGCTAAAAAATCTTATGATTCTACTGGAGTCAAAACTTGCAAAAGACTCGCTGCGGTGTGGTTTGTGCAAACAAATCCACACATGAGATACGTCTCAAAGTATATGCAAGATACTGTATGTTACAGTGTGTAGACATATCGTGCCACAGAGCTGAAGACCTCCCCCTCCCACAAACACAAGAGGGGGGGGGACAGGAAGGCAGAAACAGGAAACAGAGTAACCTCATTAGCCTCATGCCTTGTCTGACAGGAACAGCCTGCAGGCGAGCAGGCTTCTACGAATATACAGAAAAACCGCCGGCCTCTGGTCAGTTTATACAGCATCCGTCTGCTACTCGGGGAAGATGCCATTTGTATGGAAGCAAGCTGGTGTGAGGGAAACACCTGAGGGAGAC
Organism: Chromis chromis; assembly: GCA_900302755.1. NCBI lineage: Eukaryota > Metazoa > Chordata > Actinopteri > Pomacentridae > Chromis > Chromis chromis. Next base: position 20,659 of record OMNN01085938.1, read on the forward strand.
TTCTAGAAAGTCTTGATGTTGGCCTTGGACAGCCGGGCTCATCAGACAGACTGCAGGATTACATCTGGAATCCAGTTAGGTAAGGCTGTAAACAATCACACAGGAAGAAACACACAAGCACCATCACACACGGCCACACTTACACAACAACAACAAGTCATAGCCCGAGGCTTTAACCTCATTTACTCTTACAGAATTTTGCACACGCACAGGCGAGCTGCTTTACTAGAAAGACTCATTAATTCCCCTCTCTACAACCAGGACATTAAAAAGATATTGAGCGTGTAAAAAAGGCCACCACTTGCCCACACAAGTTTAAAGCTAATGACTGTATATTGCAAGACACAGGTTAGATCGGCCCAAATGAGCGTATCTGAGAAAAAAGAAGATACATCAGAAGCATCTCTTGCTTAGAGACCTAAAATGTTGTTGCTGAGTATTTGTATTCTGCTTGCATCTCGGTTTAAATTTAACAAATGCAGCTGAACAGAAAAACAGATGGCCTCTGAACCTCCTCCTCTCATCTCTCGATCCCTTTTTGTATTTCCTCCAACCAAAATATGCTGAATGTTAGTGCAATCGTTGTTAGATAAACTCAAAAGGTGGTGTCATTTGATGGGAGTCAATTAAAGGGGTCGATAAGAGTGCTGCAGCAACGCTCTTGCCAGTGCTTTAAGTGACACACCGTCCCCAACTCCCTCTTTCTCTCTCACACACACACTGTCCTACACAAACCATTTTCCCCAGCCAGCATTGCAACGCTTTACAAAAGCAGCCATGTGGGTAAAAACTTTAGCATTAGTCAAACAAACATTGTTTTAGGGATTTTTTTATTTTATTTGAGCCAATAACTTAGTGCTTTTAAACAGCAAGCCGAAGTGCCTTTGGCTCACTCGTGTTTTAAACAGTTAAATGAGAAAACAAGATTATGCTATAAACAATACATTCTATTGCTAGTTTTATGTCTGAGTGAGGAAACGTTTTATCCAATGATGCTGTAACACACTGACATTGGCTAAAACTCAGTGCTACATCCTTATACGCTCAGTGTGATCGGACCCCAGCCATCATGTGCTGATAAAACCCTCACATTAATCTTTGCTTTCACAGAAGCATTAATCAGCATTTACACAGTGACCTTCAAAACTACCGTTTCACCTTTTAACTTTTCTTGATTAACTTGGCACCTGGACACAGGCAGTCAAACCATCTGTGTTGTGATAGTAGACATGAGATTGTGGTTTTACACATACACACAAGAATGGCTACATGGTAGAAGAGAGCGAGGAAAGGTGTAAGAGACAAATGAAAGGCCTGTATTTCTGTGACACTTCTGCATCCTGCTCTACTTCTTTCTCTAACACATGCATCTAGTCAGTACACTGTCCAGTGTTGTTTATGGAGATGGATGGCCTGGATCCACACACAGTGACACTTTATATTGAAGAGAAGAGAAGAGAAGAGAAGAGAAGAGAAGAGAAGAGAAGAGAAGAGAAGAGAAGAGAAGAGAAGAGAAGAGAAGAGAAGAGAAGAGAAGAGAAGAGAAGAGAAGAGAAGAGAAGAGAAGAGAAGAGAAGAGACTCCTGTGTGGCCACTCTGGGCCTGGTGCCGGTTGGCATTGGTTGGCATCACCCCCTCTGCAGCTGGTGGCAATATTAACCCGCCTGTTGGCAGACGCCTGGTGGGGGCATGCGGGCAACAACTAGCCAGGCTGGAGGTCGGGCAGCGCTCTGTGTATGTGTGGTTGTGTGTGTGTGTGTGTCCTGAGTTGCCCTCTGTTGGCCCTAACGCTCGTGCACACTTGTGGGTAAGTCACTTGAGGGTTAGTCTGACTTTGTGTATGCAACTTTGCACACATGCCCTGGGTGTGTGTATATGCGAGACTACTAGTACATGTAGCTGCTTGCAGTGGTAGATGGCGTGAGGATCCACACCATAAACAAGCCAAACTGAGCCGAGATGGGAACATGACCAAATATTGGCGAGAGATCCAAAATCCCATTTGAAAACACACTGCAAAAATCCAGGCCCGTGGATAACCTTGGAATGGAACATATCGACTCACAAAAGGTCAGCCTCTCAGGCTCTGCCTTCACTGCAAGTTTTTTTGTCCACAACCGAACAGACAGCTTTGTTTGACTTGAGGCCGTTTCTTATTTTGTATCCGTCAGGTATGTGCAAATACCTCCTTTCATTACAGATTTAATTTCATAACAGTAGGCTATGCTTGACCAAATCTCTGCCATTAGCCTCACATCACTTCCACACAAAAAAATCTATTGTGAAAAAATAAAATTCCCCTCTTCTAAAGTAAACTCAAGACTTTGGTTGGGAAAATGCTCTTGTGCTGAATGTTTTTCAACCTGATATTGGACGCCAGTGAATGTAAAGCTGTGAAGAAAAAGAGCTCTATGCTAGTACTGCTTTTCAAAGTAAAAAGACCCATTTTCCACCAGTGTGACTTGGGCTGATGACAGCAACAACAGAGTAGCTTGTACAGACCATGTAAGGTCAAGTCTCTGTCTGGTTGACAATCTCACTAACAAGCACGTCGCTTGCAACACAGCACTCTCTCTATATTGTACACACACACACATAGATACACAAGATTGTCTCTGAAGGACTTAAAAGCTCACACTATACAAGTGCTTGTCTGCATCATTACAGGCAGACTGTGTACTGTTATGTACACATGCACACATAGTCAGGGCCAAGAGGTGCATATCCATCCATTTTCCCAGCACCTACTTCTGAAAAGCAAGTCACTGCTATATGTGTGTGTGTGTATATTCATGTCTGAATGTGTATGCACATCTACAATCGTGGGTTGCTAATTATATGCCTTCAAATGTATGAGTCACAGAAACTGTCCAAGTTAAAAGGCATATGTAAGGAAAGTACCTCCTACACGTCATCCTTTTCAACTGCAATAAACAGGAATACATTGAAAGCCACCTTGAAAATCGACCTCATCCACCAAGAATGCTGAACGTCTGCGAACAGAGAAACACTACAAACTAAGCCAATTCAGAATATATGTCAAGTGTTAATTTCAAAAAGCTGGTTACAGTTAATATTTTTACGACATGTTATTAGCAACATGCTCATTTTTCGTGTAACTTGCCAGACAAATGAAACCATTCCAACAAAACAATAATTAGGCAACATAACTATTATTTCATAGACAACACAATTATTTCGCAGTCTCCCATTGCTAAATGGGAAAAAAATGAATCAAATTGTTATGAACAAGCCACAAATATCACTTGGGTGACAAGTTAATTACCCAATTTAACAAAGCAAATAATTACCCTCTGGCTCTGGGTCTACTGAACTATTTTCCTTATGGAAATGAGAGTTTGTGTGCACACAGAAGCCAATGTTGCATGGTGGGGAGCTGACGTCAGCAGACTCATTCAGAATAGAGCGGTGCAGATGCTTCGAGACGGGTCAATAGTTAAGGCCGGTTATTGCTTCTCATCGTTTTGTAATTCAATATCAAAGGCAGGAGTGGAAAGGAAGGGAGTCTGTGTTGAAATGAGTAGGAATGTGAGGTACATATAATGTTTTTCAACTTGATTTAATCCTCCCAGTATGTGGATGTAATTTATCTCTAGTGAGCACATAAGTTCAAGTACATGAATGCACACACATCAGACACACACACACACACTAAAAAGTCTGCCATTGTAATCCCAAACCCACATGTGGCAGCATTAATTGAGAACAACAGGGGTCACAGTAAACATATGTTCGACATGACAGACTTCTGCAGTGGGTTTTCTACTGGATGCAGACATGCAAACACTTCACCGTGTAACCACGTATATACAGACACATGACCAAGTGTTTTGTTCAACAAAATGGCTGCTTTGTGGCCTCTCCTATCCCTGCTACATACCAATGAGGTTTTTTTCTAAGAATTTGGCAACAAAGACCAACTTATGTGCTCTCAGTTATAAGCCGTATGGAAAAGGCAGCTGTGACTAGTGTGCAAAATCTCAAACGAGTGGCAATATTCAGCAAGTGCGCTCCAGTCGAGCCAAGTTAGATAAAACTGCAAACTACAATCAATTTGTGATATAAACAGTGAGAGGCAGCAATACATAAGCATGAACACAGTCTCTCTACATCACACACACACATAAATACACACAAACACCTAAAATCTTTGTTATTTACTGCCCCGTTCAAAAGGCTAAGCTAGTCCACAAGCAAAGTGCTAGACAAGCACTCTGTAATAAATCTATAACCGTTCACAGGGGAATGGAAAAATCATCGCAACCTCTTATTCACGCACCGTCTCACCATTTGACTCTCTTTATTGCAGTCCAGATGCATTCTGTTTATTTACCCCAACACTGTGGCCCAATTTAGCCCGAATGAGGGAAATTAAATCAGGCCTTGTGAAATCGCTTCACTTCCCAGCCCTCGTTTCGTCCATTAAATTGTCATTGTTGGCCAGCTTTTACGAGACACGGTGAAACAAATGTAATGCTCGAGGAGCAGAGCAGAAAAGCAAGAGAACATGGCAGGAGCTGCAGCTCGCTAGGTGGCCAGGAGGTGGGTTACCTGGGCCAAATCAAGTTTTAGTGTCAGTAAAATGAGGTCATGTCGGTATTTACGGTGCAGGTAAAAAAGCACTTTAATAGACGAGACGAGAGAGGATGGAAGGGAAAGCATGAGAAAGCTTTTTTTTTCTTTGGATGTTATGCATATATTGGTGAATTTATAGTTGATGTAAAAGGAAAAATAAACGCAAAACATTCCCAAAAGCTTACTTGCAAAATAAACCAATATCTAATCAAAGACTGCCCGCAGTTTGAGCCCCACATTGACTTCATGTCCTGAGCCTTTCAACACAGAAGTCCAGCTAAAAGGTCATGGGTTGGGGGCAAGCAGGTGGCCGGAGGGGGTCAAAGTTGACCTCCCGGCAGACACATCAGTGGGCGGGTCTAAGCCACTCTGCTCAAAGGACCCGTCAATCACAGTCACTTATTTACCATGCGTCGATTTCTGTTGGCCCCAGGGATCCAAGCTAGCTATTTTTCTCCGGCCCCCTTTACCCCCCAACCAGAGCCAGATAAGGGCCTCTTTACATGACAAAGTGCTGTGGAAGACCAGGGCAGAGAAAAGAAAGAGGCTCCTTTCAGTTGCCGACGGGGAGCAAATCCTTTACCCGCAAGAGGTTATAGTCACATGGTTCTTATTTAAAGCTGAAAGGTGAAATGGGAATTTTTAGATTCCTTGATATTAATTTATATCAAGTAACTTAAAGCTAACATGACATCCCAGATTGCCGTTTCTAATCTTTAAAGCTGTAAAAACAAGTTCCAAAAAGCTATTCATTTTATTCTTTAGGTTCCAGACGTGTTCAAGTTGGGCTACATTACTATAATAGCAAACATTCTGCACACTAAAAAAACAATTAAACCGGGTTGCTATGAATCCTAAAAGTCCCAGCTACTGTACAGAATGTGTTAGAGCTTTAGTGTTCAGCTCTAAGCTCACTCACCTCGTACTGATCCTCTACCCTCATTAATGATGTGCAATGTGCTAAAGTTGCCGATACTTAAAAGCAACAAGAAGACAGAGGCAACGCATCTCCTTTTGTCTTCAAATGAGCTTGGATTCGGAGAGATGTTTTGGCACGTGAAAGCTAACGTTTTTGAAATAGAGAAACAAGATGTGAAAAAGGGGAAGCCTGGTTTCCATGGTTTACAAAAACTGGCAGACAAACAGGGCGTCTGTTGTTATGAGTAAAATTTGAGGAAGAAAAAAAAAAAAAGAAGAAAAGAAAGAAATATATTTGTACAGAGAAGATGGGGGGATTTGGGGTTTGATTTTGTTTTGAGTGCGAGCTGGAGAAACTCCCGTTCGAGCCATCTGCCCCTGTGAAAGCCATCGTAAGAGTCAGATAGTTTCTGCCAGCTGAAAAAAAAAAGAGGAAACGAAGGGATGCCACTGGGGAGTTGGTAGGAGAAAGAGAGGGAGGGAGGACAGGTAGACATTGTGTCTCGAGTTTCCCTTTCTATTCATGCACCCTGGTTCCTTTTTGGCCTCATGGGGAGATCGTAACTGAAGAGGGTGTTAGAAATGTCTTGCTGCTCGGATGCTGTCATCTGTGGACAGAAGAAAGTTTTGTATGCGGTGCTCTTTAGGGATGAAGGAATTCAGTCAGCTGGCATCTGTAGAGGACAATAGAGCCCACTGAATATCAATAGCTTTAGGATTTCAAAGAGATGCTTCACACATTTGCAGCTGAATGTATATGGCTGCAAGCCTTAGATGCTGCTGCGATGAAATCAAGAAAACGGTGTTAGAGGGAAACTTTGATTAGCCTATAGCCTGTGATGTGCGTGACAGACTAATGAAATGTGCTGATGCGGTTTGTCTTTGACAATCACAGACGGCCCAGTATTAAATGTGAATTCCTCGAAAGCAACTGGATACACACAAAATGCCAAATACCTCTACTTAAGCAGCTTCTACACACTCAACCGGTCTCTCTGACACAAATACAATTTGCACCGCAAGGAAAATAATTGTTTACAGTCCAGCAGAGTGGTGATAAAATGGTAAATTGCTGAGTTACTGCTGCACTATAGGGGACATTTAATTTCAGACATGGTGAAGGTATGATGAAAGGTTGTCCCATTGGCCCGCTGGTATTTCTCCTTGGGGAAGTTGATTTTTTAACAACCCCCTCCTCCCGCTCGTCACCATATTTCACACAGACTTTTCAAATGTGCACAAATCTTCATCCATCACTGACAGCAAAGCAAAATAAACAATCATACCGTAGATCAATCACTGTCTGTTTAATGCCGTGCGGCGCATAC
>OMNN01085938.1:30000-48254 GCA_900302755.1 Chromis chromis
GAAAGGCTTGTAACTGACACCCAGCCGTGCATGGCACACCCTGTCTTGATACTAGCAACTCCTGCTCTGCTCATTATTGCGTTTTTTGTTTTTTTTTTCCTCCTGGCGAGCTCCTACATAGGGGTAAAGAGTATGCATGTCTCTACGCCCCCAGCACCGCAGCTCTTAATTGATTCATGTGCTTTAATAACAAGCCCGAGCTCTGCCCCCACCCGGAGGAATGCACCTGTCACATGAAATCAGCAGACGAGTGGTGCGAACAAACGTGGGTCTTTTAAGGCCCCGTGCCGCAGCTACCAGGACGCACAGATGCGCGGCAAGAGAACAGCGCAAAGAGTGTGAATCCGAGGACAGACAGTTACAGCTGATGTGCACGTGAAAAGTGTGTCAGCAGAGAATCGTGCTGCTCTGCGATGAATGAGAGACAGGGAGTGTGTGTCGTTCTTTGTGAGCTGTGTGTGGGTCAGCTGTTGCTCTTGGCCCGGTTCACTCGTGCAGCCTGGTGGCTTCACGGCACAGTGACACCCTGTCCTCATGTTTCCCCATTTCTCTTTGTCTCACAAATATGATACAACGGGCAGAAACACACACTGAGGGTTGAGAGGCTCCCTTTAAACAAGGAAAATACTTCACCTCTGGCTGAAGCAATTAAAAGAGTTCTTTTCCAACTACCACCATGTACCACCTTTCCAAAAAATAAGGTGCCATCGGTGTAAGTACCTTTAATTGTACCCAACATACCATTTAAACCAACGCTTGTGTTTTTAAACGTCTCTGAGCAGAGTTGCGTGATTTACACAGCTCTCATAAAATGTGCCATTTAATTTAAGCTGATGTTCTGTTAGCAAATGTTCACAATCGTTTTCCTGTAGTAGCGCAGCGAGAAACCTTTGGCGGTTTTATTTCTTCTGCGTCGTTTATAAATGGGGATTGGAAAAAGAGGAGGGAGTGACTAAGAGGGGAGAGCAGTAAAGAAAGAGGAAATACAAGGGCATAATTGCCCGCCACTTGCAATCATCTTGAATTCTGCTTTTGTGCCGCTTTCAAAAGCAAAAAAAAATTGCTATAGACATCAGAAATATGAAATCAAATCAAGATGCTGTGTAAACTTTTTCATCACTACTAGCACCCTGTTTTCCCCCCTTTCTGTTTGAGCAGTTGTCAAGTTACATTAGGGGCAAGACTAAAGATGAGAAGAGGTGGAGTGATTAAAACAAAAAAGAACATTTGTTTATTCAAAGAAAATGATGGTGGGGAAATTGTTCCACATTTTAGTGTGGTAGCTCAGGCCATTATGGGTGAGTAAAAGAGTAAAAGCCTTTTTTTCTGCACTTGTCTTACGAGACATTAATTCACAAGGACATTGGAAATAATGGCAAGCTTTTCTCCTTGTCTTCTCTCCTAAAATTATTCAGGCACCAGTATTCATAGATAAATGAAGGGCGAGATTTGTAAATTTTAACCTGGCATTATTTCTCAGCACTGCTCTGCAGATAATTTTAGGAAAATCTGCTTAAATTCCATCAGTGTCTAGCAGAAACTTTCAATCCAACAAAGTTAAATTGTCAATTACGCTGACATTTTAATTAATCACTCCAGACATAAAACTTTTAAAAACTTGTAGAACAACATCGGGTGTCAGATTTAATCACACATTAACAAAACCTAATGAAAAGAATTGCATATTTAAGGGCTATAAGTGTCACAATTTCATCAGCAATGGAACATTCAGCAATGAAATATTACCACTAATCATTCAAAACACATTACAACCGCTGTTTGAATGTGGCCCAATTAGCAGAGCGTTAAAAAACTACAACACGAGGGGCGTTCTCTCAGCCCAGACAAGGCAGCCAGAGACTCGTTTGCCAAATAACAAATGCTTGTTCAATTACTCTCACCTGCCAAAAAATGGTTGTAAATATTGCTGTAGGCAGGCAGGGCTGGCTGGGGAACAGCCTGCAGCTCTCGGGCCAAAAAGGCTGTTTGCCCTCACAGAGTCTGGTTGTTTCTCCTCGCCCTTTCCAACCCCGAATCATGCCCTTCCTCACCTGACTGCACTCAGCTCTCTCATGGCAGGAAACAAAAGCACATTCTACCTGCAGAATGCCTCGAAAATGATGCAATTCTGCACTTGCCAACCCCTTTGCACCCTGGATTCAGCAGACACAATGCCCACAATACTCCAGTGGTGCAAATATATGTACCGGTTTATACATTCACAGAGTCTGCCAGCCTGGCGCCTGCTGCCTGAGGTAAGAGTGAGGTAGCAAAGGAAAAGGGAGACAGAGATAGACAAACACAACATCCGGAAGGCGCCACCACACAGGACTTCTACTAAGTGAGGTCATCTTTTTCCCGTGGTTGTCATTTCTCCCCATATCTCACTCAGCCCCACCTTCCCTTTAATGCCCTCTATCTATTACCACTCAGCACATTAAGACGATAGCCGCTAAATATAAGCTAAGACGGGTCCCGATAAGGCTCTGCTAAAAGAAAACCTACTTCTCTCTTTCAAAGCTGAGAATACTACTACTACAACTACTACTAGTACTACTACCATCCGTGGGGGGCCTCTGCTGCTTAATGAGATTTGGGAATGCTGGAGGGGATGAATGAGCTGTGAAGCCAAAGCGACCGGCCATTTTGGTTTCAATAAACTTCTTTCGCTTTTGAAAATTTTAGCCTTGGGTTCTTGATAAATGAAGTGTCGAGCAGTCGCTGGTGGTATTTCCTGTGTGACGGAAAAAGAAATATTCAGCAAATTCAGAAATTAACCTTCTTGGGAGCAGGCTCCTGTTCGGTGATTTCTAAAGGTCACGTCAACTGCACGGCCAAATAGTACACGCAGTGGAGTGTGAGCTGCTTCGACAATACTGATTTCAATGTTTGTCCGGCACAACAAACACTCCTCTCATCATGCGGATTTGATAGCAATTTTAACTTCGGGCTGATTCATCATATCGGAAGAGATTGTGAAGCAACAACACACCTTTGCGCATGCATAAACATAATACTGAGATTAAGAGCTCAGACTTTCGAGCAGGTAAAGCGGCCTCTATGCTTCATTAAGCATGCTATGATTCCCTTGGCCCTGCAACGTTTACCCAATTTAGACAGGAAATGACATTGTGTTAGTGTTACCGAGCAGGGGACGGAAGAGGGTTGAGGAGAGAAAGGGAGAGACCACGGGAGGGAGAAAAGAAGTAAGCAAGATTAGATTTTAAAAAGTCAGAATGGTCTACCATGAAACCATGAAGAGAGGGATGGATAAAATGAATTAGCACACAGCAGAGATGCACAGCAAAGAACCCCAGCATGGCATTACTGCAGCTATAACAGAAAACAGAGAGAAAGAGGTAAAAAAAAAAGAGAGAGAGACAGAGAGACAAAGAAAACAGCATGCGGGAAGCAGGCACACAAGCTTAATCACATTAACACTGACTGGAGGAAGGATGGAGGGAGGAAGCAGGGAGCAGAGTGCTGTAAGACAAAGCCATATTGGAAATCAAGTCTCGTTCTGTGAGCTAAAAGGTCAGCGTGGTCACAGTGTGCATGTGTGTGTGTGTACTTAACAGGTTGGGGCCACCGGAGAGCCCAAGGTCTGCAAAGTAGAGGAGGTCGATAGTGCATTACTGAGAAAGAGAGGGAAAAAAAAGACGAGGAGAGAGAGAGACCTCTGCTGTGTGTGTACAAGGTCCTGTCTGTCTATTTGTACTCAGAGACACTATCTCCACTGGGAGTCAACAACGGCCTGCATCAGGAGTGTGTGCGCAGGAGTTTGACAGGAGAGAAGCTGAATGAATCGGCAAGCTGAGCAGCATTCACAAAGTGTCTTCAGAGAGATATTTATATCCGTGCCAACTTCCCCAAAATACCTTCTCTAGTTGCAATGAGGTTTAAAAAAAAACTTCAAGATACAGACACAGAGTCTCTCGCAGCTTTGGTAGGCTTCTTGTTGCTCCGGCAGACATGACATCATGAGGCGTGGCCTGAGAATGATGTGGCAAGGATTCTCACATTCGCATCCAACCCAAATCTGAACTTCCTCATGCTTCCATTTCAGCACAGACAGTCACCCTCGTGGTTTAAGTCTTGCTAATGAAGGCGAGATGGGGAATGTTGTAATTATGCCCTCATTTTCCTATACTGAACTTCACTGATTTGATTAGGATATTAAAAAAAGGGCGAAAGGACGGGTGGAGAGAAAAAAAGGAGCAAGAAGCAAAAAGGGGAGGGAGAGGAATGGTGAGAAAGCAGATGAGAAGGAGATGTGTGGGAGTGTAGTCACAAACTGACTGGCAGTCCTGCTGAGGGCTAGCAGGAGGTGCGCACACACACGCACACACTTATTCGCGCAAACACGCTTGCACACATGCAAAGTGGGCCAAGGCATCTGTGCTGGAGACCTGTGTGAGTCAGGCTGACGAGATGACGAGCACAGAGAGGAAGGCAGAGAGAGGAATCAGGCCCGAGTGAGGGACAAGTGATCTTGATGTGCAGCCAGCAAATGTAGCTTCATCACAACAGAGCTCAGCAAGCACATAACTTGTCAGACAGATACACTCACTAAAACATGCACACAAACACATACACACCCGGAGTAGAATAGCAGAAGGTCAAGCTGAAATCTATGAAAGTAGTTTATGTTTCCATCTAGGGATCAACTATTACTGCTTGCACCTGTACACCTCGGTGCAGTGGAGCTGGAACATCTGATTGTATCTTTATCCTAACATAAAGCCACATAAAACACACATATTATGCGTGGAGCCGTTTCGCCCTAAAGAAGATCTTCTGGCAACACTTTAAACAGCTTCATATCATGTGTTACAGCTGTAAATTTGGGGAGCAGCTGCACGAAAAATGTGCCATTCTATACAAGTCAAACATATCCGTTTCAGTGCCCTGCTTATGTATTCTACTACAGAGTCACCCCTAATATATTTGTTTCACCTATAAACTGAACAATACCTGATTTACCATCTTCTAAAAGAGACCCCCCTTACTCCCCTGTAACTCCAAACATTTTACATTCCATAGCCAACAAAAAGCTTTGACATAATCCTCCCTTGCTGCACTGAAAGCACCGCCGCCTGCTATAAATCCATATAAGAGCATCAGCGTTTCCGCATCGTAGTGTAAACTGCATTCCAGCGCTGCCCTCAGTGTCCCCACTTTAAAAACACGGACAAGACACTCAGGCACCGGCTCCGACCATCCATCTCAATTTACTCCCCGCTACGGAATCAGTGTCTAGATCTTTTTTTTTTTTCTTATTACAGCAGTCTATTGGGAGCGGCGTATGCATTCATCTGCCTCACCTACCCCCTTGTTTGGCTGGCTGCAACAGATTTACCAAAGGCTATTATTAGAAAACATCATCCCACATCAAACCCTCTAGACACAACTGCATGCTCGCACTGGTTAGGATCTTGTACATGCACACACAGACAACTTCCTCGACCAAACTAAGCCCTCTGCTTAATCATCGACCATGTGCAGGGGGTGGGGTAGGGTTAGCCCGGCAGGATCAAAGCGAGCTCGGAGACGGGCCTAAATAACCAGAAGAGCATGGTCGGGTGAGCGATACGGCGTCCCGACCACATTAAACCCCTCTCGATTTATTGGCCACTTTATTGGGTCTCCAAAATGACTCCAGCCAAATGGGCTCTTAATGAAACACGGGAGCCCAGCGAGGGAGACCTATGTAATCTATGCAGCGTCATTGGTGAGTAAGATGAGTCTGTGCTTTGATATGGCCGAGAGAAACGGCAGCCAGAGAGAGGGAGTGAGGTCAGCGTCAAGTCAATAGGCGAGTGAGCTGTCTGTTTAAAGGTCTACAAATGCTTCGTTTAATATGTCAGCTTAGACCACAGTCTGTGAATTGCCCTGAATCAAGACTTGCCTGTTTGCCTCTAAATCCCATCCTCACTGGCTTCTTGCATCACCGTGTAAAAAGTAGCTTTGTCAAGTAACCTATTTGAAATCTTTCCAAGAGTGATTAATAGTTGGTGGCATCTCTGTCTTTTAGTCTGACATAAAAAAAAAAGAAAGTGTTGCAGTGACTCAGACAAGCTACAAGAAACAGGAGCACTCTGAACCACAAATGAGATTTTGATATTCACCACAGACTGAGCAGTAACAGTCTGTTTAATATCACCTAAAATCTCGGTCTGCATTTCGTCCTCTCGGTTGCAATTCTATCCTGTTTTGTCTGCTCTGGTATGTCCATCCAATGATAGGCTTATCTCTGACCATAATTACTATCTGTCTTTAGCTGGGAAACTGTACGCTCAAGAGGATGGGTCAGACCACGATGTCAAACCGCAAAGCTAATAATACCGAAAATAGAAAACACGTTTTAACCATAGCCAGGGTTTCGTGTTTATCTCCAAAGAACCAGGTTACATCACTGGAGTTACCATTACATCATCAACCCGTGCCCAGTGTCTGGGAAATGGAAATGCCTCTAAGGCTCGGCTTGTGTTTGTCTCAGGAAAATGATGCCGCTACAACAACCACAACAAAGCCTGACATCTTCATCATGTAGCTGACTCAAATCAGTGTCTGTGTCATGGTGCAATGACCCGCTACGGTTATAAAGAAAAAAAGACGCACAGAGTAAATGACTTACAGTGATGCAAGGCTGGAGGAAAGGAAAGAGAGGGGGGGCGGGGAGTTAGTGGAGGTGAATCCAGGTCTGAGTCAGAATCCCCTGAATCACTCTTTCATGTCAGCGTCATTATTTAATGAAAGCCAGAGGAGGTTTCTCATGAGGAAACATTTGAGTACAGCGGGAAAGCAAGGTATGCTGGAATCAGCAAAACTAGACTGGAAGCGAACGGCTTTGAGAGAGCTGGGGAAAGAAAGTTGTGCTAACAGCAACTGTGTGGGCATGTTGTCATCAAGCTTTGAAAAATAGAGTTGACAGGTTTCTGTGCAAAAAAAGGAAAAAAAAAGTTCCATTGGTCATGTGCGCTGCTGCCAGCTTTTCAAAGCTGCCCTCATTGCTTCAACTTTAGAATGAGGCAAAACCCTTAGTAGTCACAGTATGCTAATGCACTCTGAAATTGCTGCACTGTGTGAGAGCATCCAGAGAGCCAAAGAAATCTTAAATGCAATCATTTCCATTACAAATTTATCCTGCCCTGCCCCAACATTAAGAAAAAAAAGACACGAATCCTGGATTTAACCTGGCAATGAACTCTTTTCCTCATGATTGTTGTCTTCCTTATCAGAGCAGGAAACTTGCCTCTCAGTCCTCGTATCTTTTTTCCCCTTGTTGTAATCAAGACAATTTTTCTCTCTCTTTCCGTCTATCACAAACACACCCACACACAGCAGTTGGACAAGTGCCAGAGTCTGAGAGCCGAGGAGCACATTTCAGCAGGGTAGAGCACGTTTAGGGCTTCAGACAACGACTTAAATAAATCTACCACTCAAATGTCACTTTGCATTGGCCTCGACTTCAGATTGTTGTTCATAGATTTCACCCTCAAAGAGCCAAGAGCACATAAAGACAATCAAATGTGGGCTTGTGTGCGTTTCAGTTTGTGTGTCCTTATCTCTGCTGAGCAGGAGGAACAAGTTCAAAATGATTTGCAATGCATTTATCCTGCCCTAAAAGCTTAACACAGACACGCACAGTGTGTACACACTCGTTTCTCTGTTTTTGCCCCAGACAAAGGGTCACTGAAAGCAATCAATCATGGGGAGGCACTGAAGAAAAATGTTCACATTTGCCTGTGCAAAAATAATCAATCTTAATCTATCGTGTCCCTTTCATTTCACATTGACAGAGGGAGTGGGTGGAAACCTAAATCAATAGCAGAGAAATGTGTTGTGGCGACAATGACGTGGCATTAGGTGTGTTTGAGCACTGATACTAAAGTCTACACAACATTCCTGGGATTCCTGAGGCAAAGCATTTGGTTTGACCTGAGGAACCTGACAGTAAAGAGGAAGAAAAGCATGGAAAAGAATTAAAGAATGAATAATGGCACATTAACAATTTTTCACACACTGGCATCAGTACTGTAACACTCAAGTAGGTGTAATGTTGTTAGGTTGACTGTGAACTCCACACAGCCTTTGAGTTGGGGTACAGTGTGACTCTGGCCCTCTAAAACCACAACTCCCAGGGGGCACTGGGGATTTATTGACCACAGGGGTAGTCTGGGAGTCTGAAGCTAACACAGTCTCTAACCAGACTGACTGGGAAAAGAAGCAGAATTAGTACAGGAAAGGCCACAGGGGAGAGTCTCTGTGTGTGTGTGTGTAAATGTGTGTGAGAGCTCGTACAGAGAAGTGTTGCAGTGCACTGGAGACAGGTTAACTGCCAGCGTCTGCACACAGCGGAAGACAGGCCAAAGAGCTGCCGCCCTATACATCCGTTATTTAGGGAGCAGCCATTGATCTCTCTCTTCTTCCCTCCCCTCGTCTCTTATTCTCTTTCTCTCTCTCTCTACACCTGCTCCCTCTCTCTCCCCTCCGTCTCCTTTTGCCCACAACTTATTCTGCCTTCCCTCCCTCTGTCACTCCCTGCCTCTCCCCTTCTTCTCTTTGCCAAGCTACGTCAGTCAGCAGCTCGACCACCAGGCTAAAATCCCTCTGCGCTGAATCCAGAGTCCTGTTTTTTTTCCCTGCCCTGCTCCATCCCCATGTAAGTGGTGGGTTTGTGCGGCGAGGAAGGCGATTTGACTCAGGCTAGCCTTGACAGCGTGTTACTGATAGCCATGCAAACCGCATGAAAGGAGCCCTTGGATCTTTCTTTTCTTCCTCGCTCCCATTTCCCAAGATTGTTTTCCCACACAGTCAATCCCCCTTGCGTTTCTGCAGAATGATGTGAATCTCAGGAGGCTTGCTTTTTTTCGCCATAAAACCACTAAATGGGAGACTCAGGAATTTTGACGATTGTCAAGGTTTCCCCCCAGTTTGAAATCACTCACTATCCGGGTTCCCTTTCCCACTAAAGCTTCAGAGTGTGGGGGAGGATGGTATCCTGTCAGAGAGATCCAGGAATTCTCTGTGTGAGCACTCAGTACAGTGAGGACTCAGTGGGAAGAGAGGCCGGTACACTGAAGCCTTTGTAAGCCAGCCAGCCACCCACACGTGGTGCTAGGCTAGCAGATACACTCTTGTGACTGGGGAGACAAGGGCTGAGTCTGAACCATACTACAGTATAAGCTAACACAATAAAGTATCCTCTCTTTATGCATGCCGTTTTGGCAATTAGTGCAGCAACAAACACGAACCTTGAGTTTAGAATGAAGCAACCAATTAAAGAGAGAGCGATGTGATTTTCCACCCTTTCTCCAGGCTCACATTTTAAATTTTGTTTGCCAAGATGTTTGGAGAGCTGTTTCTCCTCTGTCCACAATCAGTTTTTTCCAGCTGTGACCGAGTTTCTTCATTTCCTTTGTGCATTGCATTCTGGAACAACTGTGTTCATCAAAAGTACTCTCAAAAATTAGGGAATTTTAGCATGAATAATCTTTGAGCATACTTAATGTAGTCACTTTCCTTCTGAACTAACTACATAGTCAAATCCTGCTTAGAACGAGTATGCAGTATTATGGAACTTGATTAGGTTACAGCTCAAGACTTATTCAGAAAGTCTGGACTCAGTTAGAATGGAAGAGGAAACAATATGCTCCAGCTGAGCTATTATCAAATTCATCAAAAACTAAGATGCCACACTCTAGTTGTAGCAGTTGGGTGTTGTGTTTTCACTGTGTTAACATGCATTTTATCACATTAGTGCCTACACACACACTTGCCCATTTGTGTGGTGTGACTCCGAGCTTTGCATTATATCAGCACAGCTTATCACAAATGGAGGAGTATGTGTGAGTGTGCGGCTTTGCATCATCTCAGCTTTGCTCATCACAATGGAGGAGTACGTGTCAGGGCATTTACGTTTGTACTAACTGCACTCCCTCTCGTTTCCACACCTCCACTTACCACCCAGGTCACACCCGCCACTTTCCCGGTAAAGTGAAAAGCTCCTGAGCCCGATAGAAGGCCTATACAGCAAGAGCAAATATGGCTTGTCGTTTCAAACAAACGCTACTCCCCTGCTTGCACATACCTACGCACACTGTCACTCACTCTGTCTCGCATACACAAACAATAAGCTCTCTGAAATTACCATCTACAAGATGTAATGATGTGGCTTGCTATACAGACTCAGCATGGTGCCGTTTCTTTTTTGTTATCCGTGGATAAGTGGGATCAAAGACAGTCGCACCACACTGGGGGCAAATGTCAGGTTCTGTTACTAAGTATTGCTTGAAAACAGTGTGGCCATGTACAGCACTAATCTACTGAGTAAAAACTGTACCAGTTGACATTCATTTTAGGCAAAAACAAAAACAAAAAAATCAAAAGCTACGTGGGATCTATTTCCTGGCAATCAAGTGCCGTGTTGGAGAGTTGAGTGGCCCGGACGTCAGAGATTGTGGACGTGACGACTTTTTGGAAAACCAGCGGTGACGTAATAAGATTTTCCCCTCTCTGAGCTCTTGACGTTTATTGGTGATGGAGGCTTTTCTTGCCAGCTGTGTCATAATGAAACTCATTTGAAATCAGGTAGTCTTCCTGTCAGTACAGCTGAGGAGGAGGAGGAGGTGCAGGGGAAAGTGTAAAGATGATGACTAAGATGAAAATATTATCTGAAAGTAATGTTTCGTGCAAAGATAAAGCGGCTTTTCTCTTATTTGTCAAGTGTTTGTTTTTTTCTTGGGAAACACACGTCTAAGAAAGCCGACTTCTAAATTTCCCCTCATTCACAGCATTCGCCTTGATGTTAAAGATAACAATTTTTTTACTACAGTTCCAAAAGCACAATCATTCGACTTAGTTTGCATGTCCGAACCGCAGCAGACCGAGGAGGAGGCCCCTGCCCTATCCCTGGGGAAACCCTGTGCATGTTTGCTTGCCAGGCATCGCTCCTGCTGATTTGAATAATTAACTTGGGGCCTGTTTATCCTCTGGGCTTATTCAGAGTTGCTGGACCGTTGACTCGCCCTTTTTAATTCCTTCAGGTTTTGGCTAAAAATGGGGAGACGGTTCTGGGTCTTATGGTGCTGCGCTTAAACACACCACACACTTTCTCCTCCTCAGGGTGTGAAAGTTTGTGGTTTGTGGCGGCTGTGTCATTTCAGAAAGAAAACAAAAAGAGAGAAAGACTGATGCATGGCTTCTCTGATCTGTTCCCAGTTACCCAAAATACGGGGATTTCTGCTAATTATGTATGTGTTTTGAGTCTCAGTGAGCGGGTAAGAGCAGAGTGTAATACAGATATGATGAGACATTTGTATGAACAGAAGTGACAGTAATGGAAAACATTGTTAGGAGAACAGTCACAATGAGCGGAATTTGTGAGTTTGTTCTCTTCCCCTGAACTCTTTCTAAACGTTTACTGTTCAGATGTGTTAAAAGCTTAGTAATGTTGACCCGATTTTTGGCAACCCACGCTGACGTTTTCAGGGCAGGCAACAGTCTGACTGAAAGCGAAAAAAAACACTGCCTTGTCACTTTTTTTGGTTAATCCATGAAAGTTAGCAACAACAAAAAAAACAACGCTAACATATATTCAATGTCTTGCTGACCTGAAGTCACTCAGCAAAACGCCTGCATTTCCAAATCAATGTTTTATTGACGCACTGGTGGCGAGCAGTAGTTTTTATTGTATTTGGCAGGCCATTGATTTGAACACGTGCTGATCTCTCCCCTCATCTATATTCATTTGGATCCTTACGGCATCTCACAGGGAAAGAGAGATGAAGGATGGTCACAGGTACACACAAAAAGAACCATTCTTATGTTCAGAATCACTCAAAGGAATAGTGTTGCACAGCATGTTCTTAAAATGTGCATGTGTTCCTTCAACGCTTCTACAAAGATGGATCCGTCAGTATCTAAATCAAATCTTATAGCCAGCCTGTAGAGCATTTGAACAATATCACACTGCCCAACTTGCATTTGAAGTATGCGGGCTTAGATATACATTTTCCTGCCTTTTATAAACACAGCTAAACAAAATGCAGCTCTTGTATAGTGTACAACATACCCAAGGACATAGCTCAGAAGCCATTACGGAGCAATCTCCAGCTCTGGTTTCACTTCCCATTAGCCATTCAGAGCCATGACAATACCCAGGGGGGAGACAGTGCAGCCGTGGCTTTTCCTCTCTGCCAAGGCCCTCACATTAGTCAGTTCTCTCTCCCTCTATAGCCCAAGTCCCATGTTTTGCATCACGATGATATTTTTCACCGAATGTCTGACTAAAATTAATTAACCTACCTACTTCATCTTTCTGTATTACAAAGTGAAGAGCGTCTGAGAAGTGGCAGTCAACCCTGGGGAGACTTCATCAAGGACTACGAAGCCATGGTTGGAAACAGAAGCTACACACAGTAACTATGTGCCATGTTGAATTAAGTGTGCAGTCCGTGTCCCATTCAGAGTTAGGTATTACATTCAAATAAACTTTAAAGCATTTAAAACATAACTGTGACTGCCCAATGTTCTTTAATAGTACAAAAAAAAACCTCAAATAAAACAGAGGTTAAACTGTAACTGATTAAATTCATGTAACTGTACTTCTATATCCACATTCTTGCCTCATCCTACTGTCCCAATGACCAAGTTAGTCCTACCTTACCCCTGCCCTGAGCCCCTGCCTCCCCCCTTCCCCCAGCTCCGGTCCCAGATTACCCATCAATCCCATTTTATTCCACTGGCTCAGACAGCCCACCAATCAGACGGCAGGATGGGGAGGAATATGATAGTGGATTGGCTCGTGGGGGGGGAAGGGGTGGAGCAGCTCAGCCATCCCCTAACAACAGCAGTGTGCTGTGAAATGAGTGAGTATGAGACCGAGAGAATTCGCTCGCAGTTTCACTCTCTGTAGTTTTTTCCTCTTCCTCTCTATTTGTTCGCTGGCTTCTCGTGCCAGTGCCCTTCTGTCTTTTCTCCACATTTCTCATGCACACTTGCTCCATCTCACAAAGTGCTCTCCCCTGTCCACTTTCTCCCTCCCTCCTCTCCTCTCACTCCCTCAGCTGTCAGTCTGCATATGACTGCTGACTGTGTTGCTCGCAGCGACATTGAACAGAGCTCTGCCGGGGCTTCAGCCGTCACACACACACACACAAATACACACTTACGCAGTTGCCTGATGCTGCTGAAGCCGGGGGAGGTCAGGCTGGTTCCTGGCGGAAGGAAACAAATTACACACTGTGCTACACATGCCCACACACAAGTGCACGCACACATGTATGCAACTTGCACACGCGCGAGCAGCTCAGCTCGGGTTGAACAGGGTCTCTCCGCTGACCTACTTCTTTACTGTCACTCAGAGGCGCCGGGCACACTCGCTCTCAACATAAACTTGGCAGGAAAGCCGTCATTTAAGACTGTTGTTTCGCATGATGTGAATGTTTAGGATCAAGGGGGACTCCTAACCTCACAGTCCCCCTCTTTTTCTTGTGGTGAGGTGCCTCTTTTGTAGACTGGTGGTGGTAACAGCCAGCCACAGCCTCAAGCAGCCATCTTGTCTGTTTGTGTACGTGAGAAGAATAGAATGAGAGTAAAAATGAGAAGCAGAAGGATGTCTTGAGAGTGCATGTGTGCCTTATCACACAGGCGCCTTTTAAACTTTAAGCTCCCCAGCGGGACTGTGATCATTTTGGCATTTTGTAAGATCACATTTATAATTCTGTTCTGTGACAGTGAGGGATCCTTTTTCATTGCAGCTGTGGGCACCACACAGGATCTCCTTTCAGAATGATTTTGACCAAAAACAACTTTGACATGCTTTCTCTGCTGCCTGACTTTAAGAGATTTTCTTTCGAAATACTAAATGTCTGTCCAAAATTGATAAAGACAGCTGTAAAACTGCCACAGCCTCTTTTCTTCAGAATGATATTGGAGCACAAACCACTTCAGGCCTTACACCCTCGTCTTGGGGTCACTTGTTTTTAGTTTGCAGATCAATGAACAGAAACCTCAACTTAAGTTTTTGTGTTGTGAGTGGTTTTCAACACATTGTCTGATCATAAATCATCATCCAGTCTAGATAGACAATTCTTGGATTACAGTCAATGAAAACACACTAAATCACAGGAAAACTAACAAAAGTCCTTCAATTCTACATTTCTTTTTTTTCTTTTTTTTTAAGATTTATTTTTTGGCCTTTTATGCCTTTATTAGATAGGACAGTGGATAGAGTTGGAAACGGGAGAGAGAGTGGGGAAGGACATGCGGTAAACGCCCGACGTTGGAATCGAACCCGGGACAGCCGCTACGCCTTAGCACCTGGGTCACGTGACATAACCGTTAGGCTATCGGGGCGCCCCAATTCTACATTTCTAATCAGAGACTCAAACAGTAAAGGAGTTACACTGCAGTTTTGTCCTCCTATGTGGACAAGTTTGAAAATAGTTTCAAATGACTTCTTCAGAAAAGCAGCCTGCAAGTAGCGTCTCTTGTGCTAAAATTAAAACACACTTGGGTGGACCCCTCTCAATTAGAAGTTAGTTACACCGGTAAATTCGGGTAGTTTCCAGATGGAACTTGATATATATGAAATCTGTGGCTAAAATAACAGAAGTGTAACTTTACCATGCAGCTGTGTATGTTGCGGTTCGCTGCAGTCATTGATTTATAAGTAGTTGATTTTAACCGTTTGGTGCCGTAACACCTGCAGTTAAAACAGGTGAATATGAGAAAGGAAGGAGAGGTGCTTCCCAGACCTTCAACCATCACACACACACACACACACACACACACAGGAAGCCCACAGAGGGGGAGGCATGTGCCCATTGTTAGAGGGTCTCATGAGCACCCCTGCTCTTTGAGCCCCGACAATAGCTGCATTGATAACACCTAGCAGCTAGAGAGATACTAAAGGAGAGGGAGAAGGAACAGGAAAAGGACAAAGAGAAATGCAAGGAAAAAGCTTTTGCAGCCTGCGAATGGACATCCATTCACTTCCTCGCCAAGCAGAACATTTCTCCCATAAGGGAAGTGAAGCCTTGAGAACAACTTTTTCTCTCCTCCTCTCATGAGACACTAAAAATAAAGAGTCTACTCCTGAAAAATCAAGCTAAGCTACAGTAAGATGAATGGAAAGATAAATAACTCAATAACCTTGCTTTGGTTATCAGTCAGTCAGTAATTCAATTAGCCAGTTAGTCATCTTATGATGGGTCAGGTTGGGCACGATCACAATAAACTCTGTCAGTGAGTGACAGCCGCCTTCGTAAATCAATCCGTCTGACAAGTCACTCATACATCAACACCCTCGTTTATGGAAATCGTATGCAAACTCGCTGTCAGGCGCTAGATGCACTTACACGGGTTGGACTTATTCAATCCCCCCCCCACACACACACGAGATCATTTTCTGTTTTTGCAGTGCATAAGAAAAAAGATCATTTTTATGGCGAGCTTTGCGCTATCAAGAGGAGCGAATAATAAACTGCACCAGGTTGAAAATCTCTGCAGTGTCGATACGTCCACACATTTCTCAGCACTGATGTGGGAAGATGGAATAAAGCTAAATGTGGCTGCGAATAAAAATACAGCCAAACATCCAAAATCACTTTACAGCCGCGGAGGTTGGAGGAAAAAAATAGATTATGATCTTGCAACCGCATGCACAGCTAGGAATTCTGGGCCTCATGTCAACAGCTCACTCCAGACCTGAAACAATAAATATCTAATCCCTGTCATGTTACTGGGCCCCTGTGCCGCTCTGGGCCCCATGAATCAATCAGGGTTTCCCCCCTATAGGTACCCCTGTCAGTGACACACGTAAAGGGAGTATTCAGTGGGATTTACAGATCTAATAACAAGACAAGTGAATAAAAGAGTTGGAGCTGTGCGAGTGTTTATTTGGATGGTTTCTGTGGAAGGAGGATTGGCAGTATATTCAGTGTCTTGCTTAAATTCTCATGACATGTGTTTAGCGTGCACAGTTGTACAGTACCATCATAGGAATATGAGAAAGGACTAAATTGAAGAAAGGCCAATGGGGCTTGTGTAAAACCGACAGGGATGCGGAGTACAAAAGCAGCCTCATTTCCCATGATGCCACCTCGGCCACTAGCTCCATTCGAGACAATATGTCACGAGGTTAAATGGCTCTGCTGAAACCTGTAGACAGTCATTCAGGGTCAATGATTCTGACCTGAGGAGAAAATGCTCCTGTGACCACCTTAGCAACCTCTATTTTCCAGTAACGATACTACAATGACGGCTCAGTGTTAACCTTAAAAACAGGCTCTTGAGTTGCCGTGTTTAGCTATATTCTTTCAACGCTATGAGGTACCAAACAACTCTCTTATCCCAGCTCCAGCAACAGCGGTCAGGATGAAGGGTACGTCATGTAAGCCGAAGTTGACACTGAGATTAAAAATTCAATATAGGCCAAGTCACTCGATATCACAACCATCATATTTCAGCCACGCTAATCAAATTCACCAGCATGACCTCTGGGGTATATTAAATGTGTATATAACATGTGTCATCTCTCAAATGTTTTGCGGGCGAGATATCCATCTATTCTGGTAAATACAGTGCAGAGGCGAGCCAGCAGCAGTCACAGTAGCTACAACAAATTCGCTCCCCATAAAAATGAGCAGTGGATGGATTTCAGCGTGCAGCTTGCCAGAACCACGGGAGGGAGACTAAATGATTATGTTACAACAACACCGCTCCAGCTCTCAGAAAACAACAATCAGGGTCTAGGTAGGATATTGCGGCCGAGCAAAATTAAAGGGGAGTAGGAGCGAGACAGACAGAGGGAGGGAGAGTGGGAGGCAGATTTTATGGAGATCATCAGGGGCTGCAAGCGTTTTTGGCTGTTTGTCTCTAATTGTGCCGTACAGTGAAGCAAACCAGCAAGTAGCCTGGCCCCAAAATTCTCTTCATGAGTTGACAGAGGGAGGAGGCAGGAGAAAGATAAGCTCTTTGTGTCCAAACAGCTATGACAGACTGATCCTGTGCAGAATATGACCTGTCAATCAAACTCTGCCTTTTCAACACGCTAAAAGTTGAAACCCCGCAAACGACAACACTTCCTCTCAACGTTTAGTGTTGCACCACTTGGGATGTAAAGAAAAAAAAAAAGCACTGCACAGTGGTCTGGAAAGGGTTAACTGGCAGCAGGTTGAGCCTAATGCAGATTGTCAGGGAGATAAGATTACCAGTTAGGGTGATGGTTAATGGAAGCTAACGCAGCCCTCCACTGACAGTTAACAGGAAAAGCTGGAGCAGGGTCACACAAATGCCCCCTTTCAGACTGTCTCAGTGACACAGGTTCAACCTACTGTCATGGTCAATCAGATAAGGTCAATGTGCATCTTCCAAACTGACTTCACAACTTTCCTCCATCTTAAATAATTTGAGTCGGTTATCAACTTGTGCAGACTGGTGCACAGCAGCAGCTCAGTCCTCCCGAGTTGCTGGAGAGTTGTCGAATGTGACCCACATCAGTTTGAAAAAGCTAAAAGACAGAAGAATGTTCAGAGAGAAGATCCATCACCTAAAGCAGAATGTGGCTCAATTTCCAAGACACCTTAGGCAAGAAAGATAGACACTGTAATCTAGCCTTATATACTATGTGAGAAGTTTCACAGACCACAATTTGATTTAAAACCACACTACAGAAAAATCTTAGCGAAGCCATAAGTGACGAGGCAGTTTTTCATAAAGTAAAATAGGTCTGTAGATATTTGAGTTTTGGTGAAAGACAAGCAAATGTCATAAAATATACACACAGTACTGACTGCTCCATTTTTTATTGGCACAAAACGTGTAAATTCCTACATCTTTAACTCCCACGTACGGAGTATAATATACAAAAATATGAGAGATTAAAAGCACAAAAGAAAAGCAGCATAACTCAAAAATACCAACCAGCGTCTAGCATTTACGCTGAAGTACACTCCATTAATAGCGCAACACCGCTGCTCATTTACAACTCACCTAGACCTCATAGTGCTACATCCAAAGCCTATTTTCTTTGTATACTGCTGTGTCCAACATCTTAAGCCCTTTTAAAGCCTCTGTTTGTGTGTGTGTGTGTGTGTGTGTGTGTGTGTGTGTGTGTGTGTGTGTGTGTGTGTGTGTGTGTGTGTGTGTGTGTGTGTGTGTGTGTGTGTGTTGCTGCTGTATGACTGCAGATTACACTGTAGCCAGAGAACGTTAAGAAACAAAGCCTGGGCTTAGGCAAGAGAGTT
>OMNN01085939.1:0-13500 GCA_900302755.1 Chromis chromis
AATAAAAAGTGGATTTATGATTGGCAGTCGATGGACAGGAAAATGAAGACAGAAGCAAATGACAGTCAAGAGATGAACAGAGGTAATATAAGTAAATTATATTATTTCTAAACTATTAGAAACCCTTTAGAGGGTCTCTTGTCATTAGAGTACCAATTTCACAGAAATCAATCAATGGTTTGTTATTTCGGAAAGGTCTGCCTCACTCACTGAACTTGCACTGGCAACACGAAGTATCTGCATAAGCGGAAATGTATTTCACACCAATATGTGCACCAGAATTTGTCTCATATGCATAAACAACCAGATGTTCAAGTCCAGGCTCCTTCCGTGCATATGGGTCTGTTTGGATGTACAACCACGCTGCATTTAATCAAGGATGTGGTTTTGTGGCTTCTTCTGTGTTAGAGAGCTTGTCTCTTTTTTTATCAACTCACGTAAACCAACACACCATTTTTTTCCCAGACATGTCGATAAATTGTAGAAGTGTGAGCACACAGCACATTGGGACTCAGACTCAGATACGCGGCACGATTAACCTTCAGATATTTGCCATATAGGAGGCACAATGGATGCTGGAGAAGCAATTTACATCTTGGTGGAAGTGCTCATTGCTGTTAGCTGCTGTCTCGGTAACTTGTTGGTTGTTTTGGCTCTGTGGACCAGTAAAAGCATTCAGCAGCCCACATACTGCCTCATTGTGTCTCTGGCTGTGGCTGACTTCATGGTGGGCTGCGTGGCCATACCGCTGGCTGTTGTTGTTGCGGATGGACGAGTGACGACTTCATTCCACGCTTGTCTCTTCATCAGCTGTGTGGTCATCCTGCTGACTCTAGTTTCAGTCCTGTCTCTTCTGGCTATCGCAGTGGACCGTTTCCTCCGGGTGTACATCCCTCTCAGGTAAGACTTCTTCTGGACTCGTAGTCGTGCAAATGGCACCTCTAGGCATGGCTTTGAATCATAGGCTTTGCATTTTTAGCCAACCTTAGTTCTGACCCCGTTTAATGGCTTGCACTTTTTTACATTTTAAATTCTACAATGGTCAAAATACGCAGTTCACGTTATCAATAACCACTTTATTTCTTTGTAGGTACAAAAGGACTGTAACCCAGAGGCATTCTTATCTGGTGGTTGCTGCATGTTGGCTTGTTGCATTACTGCTGAGTTTCACTCCCATGCTTGGATGGTACAACCACACAACCCTGTCTGAGTCTGTCAATTCTACAATTACCTGCCGGTTCATAGTTGTCATCCCCATGTCCTACCTGGTTTATTTCAGTTTTTTTCTCTGCAACTTGACACCTCTGTTGGTGATGACTGCATTGTACAGTTATATCTTCTGTTCTATTCGAGGAAGCCTCCGCGAGAAACCAGGCAACGTTACCCCAACACAGTCTCAGAACTATCTAAAGAAAGAGAAGCATCTTGCAGGATCTCTGTCCCTGGTCTTGGCTCTGTTTGCGCTGTCCTGGCTCCCTATCCACTTAATGAACTGTATTGTTTACTTTGGCAAGCAGAATGATGTACCTGTAACAGCTGTCTATGTTGGCATTGTGCTCTGTCATGCTAACTCAGCTGTCAACCCAGTTGTGTATGCGTTCAAAATACAAAAAATCAAGGCAGCATATCTGAAACTCTGGAGACAATATCTTTCATGTGCTGCAGAAAATCAAGGATCTCAGTCAAGCCAGACGACAGACAACAATCCCAGCAGTAACATTAACAGTGAGACCAACAATGACTGAATGCAGATTTCCTTGTTTGTGTGTCTCTTTGTTTTTAGGACCAAGTTTGAGTGATAGAATTTTTAAACATTGTTAGATGCTTAGATAAATCATGTGAATCCAAAAGGTCTTTCTTCATAAATAAAAAGAAAAAGTGTGTATCGATGCAGTAAACAAATCTAGCTGTAAGCACAGAATGCTCTGTTAAAGCAGGAATCTGTGTGTTTGTGTGCTCTGCATGTGTGGGTGAGTACATGTGTCTGCATGTATTGCGAAAACTGTCGCAGAGGAAAAGGCTAACTTCCACTTGTCTTGAAAGCTTTAAGTTGTCCACCGAGTTTCATATCACTGTTCTTTTTTCTCTGTTTCTGTTCAAGTTCCAGATCTTCATTTCAACAGAAAATACACTCTGTCTTAGAACTTAAAACTCTGCATTTCATTTACACTAAACATAGCTAAACCAGGTCTACGGTGATAAATTCAAATATCTGTAAATGTAATCCAAAACATCATCCTTGCAAAAAAAAACATTTTTAATTGTTTGTTCTCACTGTAGCAGGTACTGTATGTGGTGAGTCGGCTTTATTGCAATCTTGGGCTTAAAAATGTTTGTAATATTTCATTCCCCAATGTAAATGTATGTAGGCACACGTTTCAAAACAGTCTCATGCAATGGCACCGCAAGCATAACCTCACAAATGACTAAGGAGTTGAGTCAACTAGTCTGAACCATGTGAGTTTTTATTGCAAAGCTGTACAGATGTCCAACTACTAGTTATTGCAACAGAATTACCAAATGACAAACAATACTTTATAATATGTGCTGGTTTATTTATAACAAGCAAACTGAATGGTAAACTCAAATTGGAGAACAAGTCCAATCTAAAACCTGTTAATATATTTAAAAGGACTGCCTTTAGATAAAGAAGATGATATAAACCATCCCTCTTATGATTTTATAGGGCTATGTTAATTAAGATTTGCCACCAACTTAAAAACTTTACTTCATCATTGTGCTTTTGACTCTGAAGTCGACTCGCCATCTCTCTCTATGCATTGTTAGCGTCATTGATATATATTAATTTATGCCATCTCGACAACCTTCTCTCACACTTATGCAAATATATTTCACAGCTCATTTTCCCAACTTTATAACAAGACAGAGATGGGAAAGAAAGCTTTTTGTGTTTTCTGCTGCAGCTGATTGACATAGTTTGCAGAAGGAAACTGAAGAAATTCAAGGCTTTTGTAACCTTGTGGTAAATGATTTCTTTACTTACTGTGTCTGATTGTAATTAATTACAGATGTCTTAATACTGACAGTTGTTTTTCTTCAAACCCTCATACATTGTCACCTGTTTTTAAGTATTGTTTTACTTGCATTTTTGCCAAATTACAAGGATTCCCTTGTTAAAATAAATATATAAATAGAATAAAAAAATACTTGTGCATTTACTTGTAGTTTTGCATGAGCTTGCACCAACACTTGCTGACACGTGACATGACTCGCCTACACACTTGCTCATGATTTCACAGACGCATCATTTCATTCAGGTTTGCGGTTGTGAAAGTTTCTTTCATTTCCTTAATTTAATTCTAAAACATCTCTAGTATAAACAGCATAGGTGCGACTCTGAAGTTGCATTAAACCGTCTTTGATGTTTATTAATGCAGGCTTTTAGACCGTATTTACTTCACGCCTGATTTAAACAGTTTGTACATATTTACAAACCAGCAAAGTGCCAAAGTGTATTATAAACCAATTCATTTTGTCTACACTAAGCTGGTAAACTTTAGGACGACTCTCTTTGGAGTGTGCATCTAAATGGGATGTGACACAGAGTTTTACTTTACGAAGCCTAAAACGGTGTTTTATTTCTCATTTCTGCATATGTAAGTCCTTAACCAACCTTTTACCAGGTTTATTGATATCAGTCCTCTAATTTCACTGTAGAATGATAAAATTATGGTTTTTAATAGTGTACCAGATTCTGTCTTCATCTCTAAACTGTCAAAACAATAGTGAATGAACAGTATTGTTATCAATCCCTTTCATAGAAAACATCAGAAATACACAATAGACGTCTCAAAATTTCAATCTTTTCCAAAATGATGTTTGCATTCGGCCACAAGATGGCATCAGAGTGTCTCCGTCATCCCTCGCACCAGTGAGTGAGCTTCATCCCAAGCACTCATTGTACCTCTCAAGGAAGGTAATAGACTGTATAGTTATCACCTGAGTAGGATTTACTCCATCCCACAAACTATACAACCTACTACCTCACCTTGCTAGGCTCAACTTCGAGCACAAATGAATATCCTTAAAAGCAAGACTTTATTGTGTACCAACTTCAGAAAACGTCACAGTAGACCAGCTCCACTATCGCATCTGGTAAATATTAAAAGTCTTTGTTGTGTCTGCAGTTGCATCTCCACAGGTGTGGGATAGATTCTTTGTTAAATATGGTATTTACTCAGTCTTCGAGTTTAATCCACGGAGCTTCCGTTGTGCATACAGCCGTCGGCATCTTGGAAGATTAACCTGTTTCCTTCGGAAAGACAGTAGATTGTATAGTTATCTCAAAAGGAGGACATTAACCCCACAACTATTCAATCTACTACCTCAGCCTTAAGGACAGATAGTTTTGCAGGGAGCAGTGGAGGCTTGTCGGTCGAACTGTGAGACACAAATAAAGAGAGAGGCTTTAGATGTCAGTATTCACCTGGAACGAATAGTGATTAAGTAAAACGTAGCCTGCAGAGGCTGGTAAGTAAAGGCTTAATACCACACCTTGTCATTTCAACTAAGAGGTTGTTCAAATAATTTCCTGTGACTGGGGAACATTTCAGCATTTATTGTAATTTCTTTAAGTGTGAACTACAAAAAAAAAGTGCACACTTACCATTAACCCACATTATTCAAATACACCCCTTTTATAGCTATTACCATGTCTGAGTAACAGCCTGGTAACAGTTTCACCTTGTAGGAGTTGTTTCATCTTTAGACTCATTACACTGTAATCCGAGCTGTAAAATCAAGGCTTGCTTCACTGTAGTGCTAATGTGTTTATGGAGCTAATATACTGTATCTGACCACGTGCACGAATGACAGGTGAGAATCATTCTGTACATTAGCATGTGCTGGAAATGACCACCAAAACACACCAAAATAAAAACACACCTCTGTCGCCACAGAAAGTGCAGCAATTTGTGCAACCCTGCAAGGTAAAAATCACTTCCTCCAGAGAAGCTGGCACCGAATGTAGGGCGACGATGCCAAGAATTAGTCCCCATTTTACTCTAAAACTTGGCCTTTCCAGGTCGACTTCCAGACAGGCAGAAAAAATAGCTCAGTTTAATCTCGTCTTTCCCCGGCTCTGTCCCTTCCATCCCTGCAACCAGACAGTAATGCAAAGGAAAGGCGGAAAAATAGAAAATGGCAGAACCTCAGCCATTTTATGAAGTTGTTTGGCACACGTACCCAACATCTGTGGTGCAACCTGTTAACTGCCTCCTCCTTGGAATCCCTGTCTATAAGCTGGACTCTTTTTTCCCTCATATATTGGCATAGGGAATGTAAAGAGTAATTTAAGGAAATTGCTTGTTTATAACGTATTTCGGAGAGTTAAGCTTGATCCACAAATGTATGCCAAAAAATCCTGTTATTTTTGTTTTTGCTTGACGTTTTAAATAGTGGAACTGAAGGCCTGACTTCGGAAAATTGCCCTTTTTGCTCGGTGTGAAAGCCACTTCAAGTCCATTGAAAACGAAGTCTGTTTACTGTGCCAGCGAGAGTCTGGGACACAAGCTGGGCAGAGCCATCCAAGTCCAGACAGAGCCCTGCTTTGGTGGAGATGACTGAGCCCAGACACTGTTATGGTAGACGACGATGGTCAACCCGTGCAAAAAGGCTGGGACGCTTTGCATAAATTAGCATGTGAACCACGGTGGCTGAAAAGCGGCTGGGCTGTTCATTAACATTCTGAATTCCTCTTTGGCCCAATTAATGCCGACAGTGATTGAAATGTTTTGGCAGCCTGCGTGGCTGTGGTGGCAGGGCGGGCTCACTGGGGCAGAATGAAAAGGCACTAAGGGCACCAGAGAGTGGGAGGCCTTAACTGAGATGCTGAATTAATTAGACAATAAATGGTATCAAACTCTTCTAACTGGCTGGCCAGCGTTGAGGGAACAGAGTGAAGGCAGGAATCAACTTTTAAGACGAGAAAAGTGGTGACAGATTTGTTGTGGTGACAGACTGTTTCTGCGATGAATAACTTCTGGAATAATTTATCAGGAGGACTGACCTTTGCTTATCCATCTTATAGCAATACTGTAACAAAGGCAATATGACTCAAAAGTTACTCCTTCAGCTTTTAGCACCACACATGCCCTTTTCATTTCTGGTCCAGTCAGTCAGTATGAAACACAAAATTGCATCATGATGTGTGATTGAAGTGATGGTTCCTAACTGATTGATTGCTAAACTGCAGCCAAAATTTTAAAACTTTGATTTAAAAGCTACTCGAGGTAAGCATTAATTTATCTCCCCTAAGAGTCCATGTCAGGGAGCCAAAGGAGGTAGACGTGCTAACAAGAAATACAGCCCATATATCTCTCTTTTTCATCCTACACCCGGAAGTCATAGTTTGACAGTCTATCCACAAGCTGCCAATGAGAGTAAAATGGCTGCTCCGTTGTGGATCCATAACTTTGATGCAAGGCTCAGTCACAACAATCAACATGCCAATCAACACATCGCCGATGCGGTTATTGCTTCAGATAGACATGCCCAGAACAGCTCATCTTACAGAATATATTCAGCTTATTAAAGATATCCGTGTTGGTGAATCCCCTCAGTAGCCAAACAACTGAGTATTTAGTAAATGAAGGCATGAAAAAATATACCCATTACAAACTGGCGCTGGTCCACGATGATCGGCGGAATACGGGGGATGACTGTGAGGGAAAAGACTGAGGTTGGTTCTCTTAATGCGGCTCTCTCCAATATTTGGTGCCAAGAAATGGGCATTGTCTGCCTGCCAAGCCGAATCTCAATGAGACAAAAGTGGGTGATGTGGTGGATGCAGCATGGCAGAACCCATCACTGAGGTGGGGGGGAGGAGAATGTTGGCAGCCGAGCAATGAGAGGATGCCATGTCAGAGAAGGGGGCATGATACCACGCAGTAAGGGATGGTGGCGTATAGCTTGCAGCCAGATGCTCGGTGCGGTGTCTGCTCAGTGAGCTAGGTGTTCACACGTGTAGAGAAAGGTCCATTGTTCCATAAGCAGACTTTGTCCATATGTTGGACAAGTGCTGATGTTTTTGAATGAGCCTGAGGTTTCAGTCTCATCATCTGTGATGCATCCTGAGTTTGTTTAATAAACCCATGTCACAGGAGTTTTGATCCATTTGGTGAGCACTAACGACGTCTTGATGTCTTTATTTAGAACATCATTTCCAAATGATCCATGTCATCAAATAACACAGCTATCCTCTATGTTTCTGACAAAGAGTACTTGCTACCAGTGTCTAGAAGAGTCTTATTTATTCTGAATTTATTGTGTGGGCGCAATAGTTTTAATGGAAAAACAACCTGGATTGAGGATTTTGGTGTAGTAGCTCACTGTGACTATGCTATCCTCAATATCAATTTTCATTGCTCAGCTTTTTTAAGATACAGGTATAGACAGGACCATAGATATACCACACTCAGGCCCATAAATCAGTTTCTTCTGTTTTAGGTTTCTGCTATATTTTTTCCTAGCCATTTTGTGTCTCACTTTCTAGTTTTTTTGGGTATTTCTTACTAAAACTGCATTTCTTTTGATGGTTTGGTTCACGACTTTAAAAATATTAAATGTAATGACTTTAACAGACATTTTACATTAAAAAAAAAAAAAAACTCTCTGCCGTTCAGGACGCTATTTTCATATCTAGAATGTGAGCAACTGTTGTCTAGTCCACACCAGTGAGGCCCAATAGTTTTTGTTTGGGACCCATTAATACAGCCTACGTGACTCTGAGTGACAGGTTTGATTGATTTTCCCTTCTCACATTGGTTGACTTTGTGTGATTTTTAAAAGCCAAAAGAGGTTAAATATTGGTAACAAATAAGCAAATATCAATGTCCAGAAAATAACTATCCAATAATAATCATTTTATGTTGCACAATCTAACCTGACTAACATTCTTGCAACCTCTGTGTAACCCTTTTTAGGGATCTAGACCCCAGACTGTGGACAGCATCATTAGATGGACTCTCTTTGGATTTTGAGTCTTGGGGCAAACCTCTAATAGAAGGAATGACAACTCTCTATAAATAACACTGGCCCTGATGCTCAGTCTACTTGGTGTGGACTTTGACATTTCTATGACACTAATTCAGAGTTACCATGCCACTCATAAGATAACACTGACTTCATGTTTGTTGAATCAAGGGCAATGAACCAATTTAAAGTCAAAAGATGGTGCCCACTCATTACATTGGAAATGCTCTTGACCTGAGTGTCACCATTTCCTAAAAATTCAATGTTGAAATATTTGGCAGTGCTTGACTGTTAGAAACATTGTAGTAGCATATTTTTTAGCTGTAGCTTTTTATGATCAATGATTGTATGTCTGTTAACGTTTAATTTTCAGTAGTCAGCATGATGATGTATAATTTGCTAATCATAGATCTAATTAATTATTATTCTTACGGACATTTTATTGTATTTTAATCAGACTACAATGTATCAGAAGGGCAATACTTCAAAGCATACTGATGGTGATTTTAAGCTTTATGTGGTATTTTAGTAACAGTCAAGCGGCAACCCTCAGGGCTAAAAAATGAAGCTTGCATTAAAGTATCAAAAACTGTAGTTCCTTGAATGGCCACTTGAGGCTGCTCTATAAACGAGTCAGTCTCCATAGAGCCCCATGTTAAAATGACCAACTTTACAGCAGAAAAAGAAAGTTTACAACCTAGCACAAAAAATGGTTTTGATGTCTATAGCTAACTTCTCCGTTGATGGCAAATGTACGGTGGTGAATCTTTACATAACTCACCCGTTTACATTTTATTTAGGCTTAAAATTATGCCTAATTAAAAATGTGGTTACTTCATGTGACACCTCCACGTCACTGCTCATTTTCGGATTAGCCAGGAGTTAGGAGGAGTCAGGCCCTGCCAAGTTGAGCCACCACACGGAGTTAAAAAACCACCGTTCAGGAAATCTGTGGGTGACATCACAGAAGGTTTGTCTATCTTTATATACAATCTATGGTAACGCCTCCGATGGAATATTCAGCAGACTGCGCCATAATATTTTAAGCCACTGCTCAGGCTGGTGTGCAACTTGTGCTTTTAAAATATGTTATGCAATGTAATTTCATGTGCCCAGCATGAGTTTGTTCACTCCATGGATGTTTTATATTAGTGATGAGAAGACTGTCGTGGTTCATATTTAGTTTCGGCCTCTTTCTACATCTGCATGTCTAATCCATATTCTGCTGTACTTACACTCAGTGAAGCATATCTTTATATATACAAATAGTGACAGTCTCAAGAGACCTGGGTGGGGGGGAAAAAGTCTTTGCAAGTACTTTTTAATAGTTTGTTTTTGTCAAAGTTTGCTGCTTGATATCAGTACAGTGACTGTGTGAAAGTTTAGATGATCACAGGATAGCGAATTACAGTTTCTTTAGTAAATTATTGTCACATGTGGATGTGTCCTGTCATGTGAAACCTGCCAATCTATTGTTCCACCAAGATTCAGACTGATTTTAGGACGCTGGTGGACCATCCAGAAGGGATCTCTCACGGCTTTTCCCTCCAAACTAGAATGATTTCAAGTGGTAGTTTATGTAACACGACGATCGTCAGAAGAGTGGGATCAAGTGCTGTTTATAAGCCACGAAAAAAGCTTGGCTAAAAACGTGTGCAATGCAGTATGACCTGATAAAAACAGCAAGCAGAAAGAGACTTTGATCCTGTGTAACCGCAGAGTCACTCCAAACTGTGGGGAGGAGAGAAACACAAATAGCGGAGGATATGACTTTCCAAACAACATGTCATCAAGCAGCACAGCAAGTTCATCTGAGGAGAACTGGGGGGGGTTGGCGGGGTGGAGGTGGAGGAAATAAGTTCATTTTCTCTCTCCCTGCCCAGCCTCCCTGCGCCCTCCCACTTTTTTTTCTTCATTCACCCTTTCTGCACAGCACTGCATGCAATAATCTGTTGTTATCACACACTCAAACACAAACGCTGACTCGACTGTATGCAAACAAAAGCACACACAGCTACACAACAAGAAACATATGCCGAAAATGTTTACAGTGAGGGTTCGTGAGTGTAATCTGTAAAGGAAGCAGATTTTTATTATTTTTTTTTTTGGTTTCTTGTACATTTCACAAATTTGAATAGTAATGTTTTCTGTAGCTTTTGTGGTTAAAACAAACAAACAAAACAAACCCAATATGCTGGATCTGAAAGCGAGGCCCTGTAATCTTATAATACAAGCCCCTTCATGTATAGAACAGAGCTTGCAACAGAGGGATCTGGTTTGTACTGGTTTTTGAACAGGTCTATCAAAGAGCAGGATTCTAGAACACTTTAAGAATGATCCAGTGAGAATTGGTGACATGAAAACCACATATTTTTTTCATCCATGCATGATACTTTGTCGTTTTTGTGGTAAAATAAATGGTAACAGTAGCCACAGTAGAGCTTAATGTTGCCTTTGGTTGCAGATTTTGTGCACCTAGGTAGCAATTCTGCAGCTCAGAAACCAAAATGCTTAATAACAAGGGCTAAATGCCTTTTATCACAGGGAATTTCCTGTTTGAAACTAGCGGTTATCATCACTTTTCATGGGGTGAAGTAAGTTTCTTCAAGCAGTCGCAGTGTCTTTAGGCTGTTGACTTGTAAATTAAACCAAAAATGTTGCATTTTACTGCAGTCCTGTTGTTTTGAGGGGCAGTAACGCCACCATTAAAATTTCTTCTTACTTCGGGCATGTGTTTTAATCAAACGGTGCAACCTAAACGGGCTCCTCGTTACAGTCAACATGTACAAGCGACAACAAACTGCATCATTTTAAACCTAAATCCCAGCGGGTCTCGATCGAACAGAAACGGTGGAGATTTAGGCATTGTGTTCGGGTGCAAGCAAAGGAGACACGTGTACAGTGTGGAAGGTGACAGAAAAAGAAGTGTAAAAGTGCAGCAGATACGAACACAGGGAGACTCGAGTAAAAAAAGAGGAATATCAAGGCCCAAACAGAAGCAGAATCAAAAATAAGAAATACCTGAGTTTTTTGTTAAGATCAGGCGAGTGTTCACCCGCAGACAATAAGGCCATGGTGGCGACGGCAAAAAAAAAAAAAAAAAAAAAAGGCGGGTTAGAAAGGAGACGAGAACACATTTCCACATCCCTCTCTTTCGCCTGCAAGACGGGGGAAAGGCTGAGTAGTGTACCAGCGAGCAACCCCACTCGAACAGGGGCTGGGGCTTGAGAGCAGTTTTTGGGCCATGCCCTCCTCTCTCCCTGCCCACTTTTGCCCGGCTGCCAAGAGGGAGAGACAGCACGGAGAAAAGGAGGCAGGAAAAGACATCACAAAGTCACCGATTTGTGCTTGCATGCTCCCATTTATTATATATGAAATCCACGCGGAAAATGCATCAAAGTGGACTGAATTGACCGAGCAAAACTGGCCACGTAAAGGGGAGCAGTCATGTGAACTGTAGATTATGTGTCATCAAACAGACATCTCACTTGACTGTAGGATTAGTGGCTGGGAGGGGGGAGAGAGACAAACGCAAGAGAAAGAGACGGAGAACTAAGCTTGGGTAAAGAAATCAGAAGTCAGTACTTACATGCTGTCTTGCAACAAAGCCAAAAGGTTTGACAGATTTATCTACAGTTGGCCAGACAATTCAGTGCCAGATAGTCCTGAAGCATTTCAGAGCAAATGAGTTAAAGGCTTGTCTCAGAGCCGTGCAGTAAAGCCTTTTGTCAGCAGTTGGCATCATTCCCAGGTAGTACATGCCTCACAGTTCCCATTTTCGGTTGTCACTCTGGACGTCTTTAGTTGTTCTGCACCTGCCTGTGTTTTTATTCGGATTTGTTGCACAGCAGAGACGAGAATGTTCGCCCCTGAGGTTCTGATTTAATTTGAGTGTAGCTATGAATGGAAACCACTGCTTACTGTCAACAGAACAGACCAAACTGGTGGTCTGGGATGTCTACCACAACACATCCTCCACTAACAAACTGTGTCATGGAGCTCTGGAGCGAAAACAAGGGGCAACACTGAGGGTCGGTCTCTGAAAACCAGCAAATCCAAAACAATGTTTCGTGATCGTCACCGTGGAATGAAAATCACTCAGGTAGTCCGATGTTTGAGTCCCGGATAGAGCCCAGTGCTTTAATGTTCAACTGTGTCCATGGCACAGACAACCATCAGTATCTTTCCTCAGGCAATATCCAAGACAGCTTCCTGTGTGACGTCACTGACTCTTCGTTTTTTAAGCAATTGTTTTCTACTTGAAATCCTCTCTCACGCTTTGCAGTCTTCTTTCCAGAACATGTCAGTATGTGATGCTGAAAATTAGTACATTAAATGAACAAAAAGAAAAAAACCAACCAAGCAAGCATTTGTTGACATCTCGGGCAGGTCGAAGAAGAGGAGGGAAGAGGAGAGGAGCTGCAAACTCCCTTTACAAATCTTACTCTGTGTCTCTCTCTTCCTGCTCGCGAACACTGAGCTTGTAAAAGTTTCAGCTGCAAGAGTTTGGGCCAGCCTCCATTGGCACCGTTTCAAAAGAGCAGAGCCTGTTTCAGAAAAACGAAGGGGACAAGCCCGTGAAGGGAGCGCTGGCTTTTTGCACTCTTCTCCCGCCACCCTCTCTCCCTCTCTCTCCCCCTCTCTCTCTGGGGGGACTCAGGGCAGTGACCGCTCTCAGGACTTTTCCTGTCTGCTCCCGGGGTAACATCAGCTCATGCCAGCTCAGTCGTTAAGACATCAGTTCATCTGTTTAGAGATCTACGGTAGTTTGGATGTGCTGCAGATAGCCTGGTCTCAATCACAGACACCCAGAGAATAGGAAATGCAAGCTACAGCACTATTTCCTGGATACTGTGTCCTCCATTTCAGATGTGTGTCAAACTCTCACGAGGCTCAGCACTGCTTGTGTTACAGTTCACGCAAGCTTCTGGCTGCTTTGCCCCCTTTTTTTCCTGCTCTGAGTGGCTCAGGGATTCTCATCTGAACGTGCACGTTGCTTCCTTCTGAACACTTTATTGCACTCCAACTGTGTTTTTTAGTGCAGCTTTTACACAGATTAGCTTTGCAGAGTAATGCACCCTATCACAGGAGGTATGTACAGCCGTGGCCAAAAGTTTTGAGAATTTTTGGTCAATCCTCAAGCGGCGGATGGACAAACAAAAACCCACAAATTCTGACAAATTATTAATTAAACTGATTATTCATATTCCTCGGTCAGGATGTGGTCCAGAAGTTGATTGGCAGCATGTCAGGGTGAATTGCAGAGGTCTTAAAAAGAAGCATAAACACAGCAAATATTGACTCTTTGCATAAACTCAATTTATTGTCAATAAAAGCTTTTGAAAATTATGAAATGCTTGTAATTATACTTCAGTATACCAGAGTAACATTTTACAAAAAGATCTAAAAACACTGAAGCAGTGAACTTTATGAAAACTATTTTTGTGTCATTCTCAAAACTTTTGGCCACGACTGTAGGTAGGTCTATGTTCAGACATAGAAAATAAC
>OMNN01085944.1:0-16561 GCA_900302755.1 Chromis chromis
AAAAGCGTGGATTTTCTAGACCTTGTCCAACATCTCAAAATCTGGTGCGCTCTAGTGGACCACTTGGTGACGCGAATCACGTCACACTCTGCATTGAGCTATTGTTTTTAAATATGGATGAGATACTTAGTTTTCTCACCATATTCGCCGTAGCGAGCTACACGCTATCTATGCGTAATGTTTCTGATTATGTCGAGTCTTTATCGGAGTCCAGAGCGGCGTTGGAAACAATGTTGTTGTGGCACGAACAGGAAAGGAGACGCATCATAAGGCACTCCAGGAGGAGACGTGCTTTGTTACTAGACGCTTCAGTGTGCTTCTGTCCCGTCCCGTTTAGAACTAATTTCATACGCTCCGCTTCCGGAGAGTACGTTTGCATAGAGCAAACGAAGCGGCCCGAGATCACCTCTTCAAGTGAACCAGTTGGTGCGCACTAAAAGTGGTGCGCACCAACTAGTCCCTGTTCACACCAGCAAAAAAAAACGGACCAAAGAGAGAATCGATCTCGAGTGCGCACTAAACTGCCTAGTGTGAACACGCCCTAAGAATCTAAGTTTGAAATAGTATTGCAATTAATTCAAATCAGAATTTTGTAACTTGTTTTTTTAATCATAAACCTGAACTGTTAATCAAAATAATCTCAAGTCAGAATCTCATGGTCTTCATCATGGTCATCACATTTTTAGATTGTCTCTGATTTGTCTGAAAATTTTATAGCAGAAAATATGGATATTTTTATATTTAAGTTTTTATGTGAAGTTTTAGCTTGATATATCAAATACATTCATGCATGTTTATTTGTTCATCAAAATTTGAGGCTGTCTAGAATATCTAGCACTAATTCTGGTTTTGTGGTCCAATCGAAAACAGTTACTTTTTGTGCAAAGATGGGACTTTTCATTAAGGCTTCTACTTTTTTTTCTTGTCCAACATTGTAGATTCTGAATCAGTGGCACAATGAGAAATAACTGTGACGCATTCAGGCTTTTATCTTTAAATTTTCCTGATATATTGTTGTTCAAACGTGGTCTAAAATTTCAATGTGCAAAAAACATGCTGAAAGTGGGTTGAAAGTCAATTAAAAAAAATAAATCTATGATATGACTAGATATATCAAGCTAAAATTTCACAGATACCATTTTAAATATCCATAGTTTTATTCATTTCAAACGAATCAGAGATGGTTGAGCAGAAGCCCACTGTAAAATTCAGATGGAATAACTCATCAGCAAATTGGACTTGCAATGGTTTTGGCAGTTGCAGAAATCTTTAAATCCACTATTTGCATAAAAGCAGCCATACTGCATATAAAAATACTACATTGGAGTTTATAGTACTGCAACAATAATGTTACTTATAGAGGATTATGCAATTAGTATTAGCAACGCATGTCACAAGTATCAAAAGGAAAACTTCACATAGTAAACATGGCCAGTGTGAATATTATATGGTATATCTCAATTTACTTTGGTGCATCACATTTAACAGGCTCATCATACGTTTTGCATCCAAAACTGTAATTTGTAAAATAAACTACCTCAAATGTGTTCTGAAGTACAGTACTTAAGTTAGCAACTGATACCAATAAGTTGGATGTGACGTTTTGGGATCACAACAGACTGTAGCTACAAAATTTTGAATAGACATGAAAAACTGTGAGATGCAAATGAAAGCTCAGAAAAATACTTTATTTTTGTAAGCCTTTAAAACTGGAAGGCAAGTAATAACAGTTCCTAATAAAACTGGAAAGTGTGTCAAACCTTAAGCTGGCTCCGATAGTTTTCCACCTCACGGAGGTCCAGAGAGCTGGTCTCCTTCTCGGTCAGCCGAGCCTCGTGAGCTTTGATCACGTCCTCAGCCTGGAGAAGGCTTTGAAGCAAGGCCTTGATGGCTGACAGTCTGTTGCAGACACAAAGTCGTGACGTTAAATGATCAGTACAGTTGGATGTTGCCTCAAGTTCTGTTCCAAGAAATTTACCTCTGTTCCCAGATTATTACAGAATAAATAGAAAGGTGGTGTAATTAGCCTAAAGTAAAGTACCTCTGAATGTAAGCGGAGTAGAGACCCTGCAGGCCTCCCAGTTTTTGGTTGATGATTTCCAGTTCAGAGCGGAGGAACTTGGCTTGTTCAGAGTCTGCAGGTATCCCTTCCAGCTGCTTTATGATTCTTTCTCTTAGACGCAGGTACTCATCATGAATGGAGTCCAGATCTTGGTGCACATTCTGGAAATCAAAAGGATGCCATATTTAGCTGAATTAAGCCTAATCATTGTTTTATGTATTTATTTTACAAAGAGCCCGATGTAACATTAATTTGTAATTTCCTTGCGATATTTATGTTGCACATTTGCAATTATATTTTGGCACAAATACATAACAGGTTACATACCTGCAGCTTCTGAATGTTCACCGAGCACTCGTGCACACTGTTGTCTCCCAGGGGAATGTGCAGATGACTGGTGAGGCCGGATTCAGCCATCTCCAGCTTGCGTCGCAGTTCTTGCAGACTGGTGAGCAGTGTAAGGCTGAGGGTCGAAGTGGATTGTGGAGCCTGGTTGTTGACTTTGGTGACAGTGACCTTGGTGATCTTGGCCTTGCTGGTGTCCGGTTTCTGGGGTTCAGGCTTCACCCCTTCCTCTTCTTTGTTGGTTGTAGGAAAATTTGGAAAATACAATTAATAGGGGAAAATAGCACTATTTTTTTGCAAATTTAGTAGGTAGTATTTGTGATAGTAAACAAAATTTATGATCTGGTATGTACCGTCTTTTGGGAAGTGTTGGGGTTTTGTTGAAGTGTAAAATAGCATTCAATGATGTCTTGTAATACAAAATGATTTATGTAAAGGCCAATTTATGGTTTCAGCATCTGCACGTCTGCAACACAGACATCCGTGTGCAGCTCAAAATTTGAGACCATGTAGACTGACTGCACAGTGATACTACCGAAGAAATAACCCAAGTCCATTAACCCAAGTGCAGCGTATTCATAGTTAACTATTAGAACTAGTGTAGTGCTAAAGGAATATATGTTGCAGGAGTGACAGTACTTGTTTGTCTTGCAAACCGAGCAAACATTACTCCAAACCAAAGTCCTACACTGACTGGTCTGGGATAAACACACAGATCGTTACATCTCTAAAACTGTGCGCTCTGATAGTTTAGGGATAAGGCAAAGACATTTTTACACTCACTGTAAGCAGGCAGCTGGACAATCAGTGTGTCATAGTGGGTCTGGGCTTTGTCAAAGTGGCCCTGGATGGTTTGCTTATCCTCTTCCCCGAACAGTTCAGAACCTTGGCTGGTTCGCAGGAACTCCTGGTAGTGAGTCTCCAGTCTTTTGATGACACTGCGGTACTCTTCAGGACGCATCTTGGACAGCTGCAGGACAAGCGAGATGGGTTAGATTAAGCAGAAGACACAGGAGGTGAGCAAAATCCTACGGATAAGGCTCTACTGTTATTTGAAAAAACGTCAAAAAGTCATTTTAAAAGTAAAACTGAGACGTTGACTGTAATCTTTGTGACATCTTACCATACTGAGTGTGAGAGAGTTGATGTAATTGATGTCTTTGACGCAATACTGCCACGAGATGAGACTCTTGATGTTGATGTAGAGCTGATTCCAAATGGCCATGATGGCTTCATAATACTGCTCATTTCTAGGGAAGAGAACAAACAATTAGTCACTCCTAAAGGGGAACTCCAAACTTAGAAGTCTATCGAGTAAAGAACTGTATAGATTAACTAAATAATGACAGTATAACCTCCTGCAGTCTATCCAGTACTGTATGTTACATTTTTAAACAATAATTTAAATAAATCCACTTCAGCTGACAAGATTTCAAAAGGTCTAACAGCATTTGAGCATGATTTTCTCATACAATGTCGGATCGGCCTTGCCAGTCACTGAATGTTTCTTACTTGTTGGCGAGGCCGATGCTGAGCGGGTTTGGAGGGGGGATGAGCAGACACACGGAGGGAATCAGCATGTCCAGACCTCCAGGTCCTGTCACAAGCCACTTGCTGCGCTGGGAGTTGTCCTTAAGGATGCCCTCATTCCCTTTCATTATGCCTTTCTGAAATACACACACAAAAAACATAGAGAACACACTGAGTTACACTTCATGCTCTGTAAATGAGTGTGCATGTGTGTGATAGACAGAGACACAGCTCATATATCCCACCTGGTCTTGTTTAAAGTCACATAAGGCCTGGACCATGATAGGGCTGGTGCTCTTCTCCTCAGGGTTGCGAGGTTTCAGCCGAACAATGGTCTTAGACTTGCTGACCAGACTCTGGACCTGCCTCTTATTCTCCATGATACGTTCCTTCTCTTTCTGTGAAAACAAAACACACAGAGGTTCTTTACTGAGCAACTGCATGCTGCAACTTTCAAAAGTCAGTATTTTTGTGTTTTTAGGTTCAGACTTGCAGAAGCATTCCATTTAGTCTCGTAAAAAAACTGGTCTAACTGGCAAAATCTTGACAGCAATGCTTACAGCTGCGGGAAAACACACACAGGTATGTCCTGTAGTTAAAAGAGTACAATGATACCTCCAGGATTTTCAGGAGTTCAGAGAGGTTTTCCAGTGGGGTGTTCTTGTCACAGGAGAATTTGCTTCGGATCGACTCATGCTCCTTCTGCAGCTTCGCATAGGTCTCATTGGCCTCCTTGAAAAACTGGATACAAAGAGTTTTGATCAGTGTTAACATGTAAACATTGGGAGCTCTATTTTCATCAGACAGGCCCGAGCATTTACTTGGCTGTAGGCAGCATTCTCCTTCAAATGAACATGGATACACTTGGTGATCTGGAGAAGCCAGCTCCACTGGGTCTGCAAGGTGTCCATGTAGGCCTGTGGGCGCAAAATGTCATCAGTACAAAACCACTCCATAAAGAGCTGTTTGAGATGGGAAAAGTAGAAAACCTTACTTCAATCTTATCTGAGGCGGGATGGTTGTTGTTCAGGAGATTGTCTGTTTTCACCTTCAGCTTGTTAAGGTCCTTCTCCTTCTCCTCCAGGTCCCTCATCAGCCTCTGTCAGAAAAAACAGAACGGTAAAAACCCAAAAGACTACAGTGTAGACTCAGAGAGGCAACATACATTAACCCTCTGAACGCCAAGCTGTTTCTGTGCATTCTTTGCTCCTGTCACATTTTAGTTCACTTTAATGTAAAATCCTGCACCTCTATGGAGACAGCACAACCATGGCTAGAAGTACAGAGAAGTCTAAAATGTCTTTTGTGCAGTAAAGCAAAGTTAGAATCAACATATGTAACATTTTTCCGAGTATACACATTTTAAGCAACACTGGGAAAATGACACTGCATACGATAGATATTTCACAACTTACATTTTCAATTTGCTTCCATATGTGTCTACTATCTGCTCTATGTAAACACTGCCTGCAGTTCAGCCCAGTTCTGCTGCAAAGTCCCCATGTCCCAAGTCACTAATAGCTTCTTGGCTGAGCATAGGGGTGCAGGATTCTTATATTTTTACAGAATCTGGTTAGAGCAAATGGTTTATTTTGGGTGATTTTTAAATGACATACATATATCATAAAGTGATTTTGATGAAAAAAACAGGATTTTAAGCTTAGATTTTGTTAAGTTTTCCATCAAATGACATGTCACAGATGAGTAGTTCAAGGACCGTTGGAA
Organism: Chromis chromis; assembly: GCA_900302755.1. Taxonomy (NCBI): domain Eukaryota; kingdom Metazoa; phylum Chordata; class Actinopteri; family Pomacentridae; genus Chromis; species Chromis chromis. Next base: position 5,663 of record OMNN01085944.1, read on the forward strand.
ACTTGCCAATCTGACAATCTGAATCTGAAAGTTTCAACAGTTTCTGGCTCTGATAAATAGTGGAATTATTAGAATTTTTTAAAAGCTATATGACTTTTAAATCAGCCAGCGGGTTTTGGGGTTCAGAGGATTGACGTTAGATAAAAGAGTTCAGACAGAGATTCTTACAGAGTAGCTCTCTTGCTTCTTGGGGATGTACTGGTCAATGTTCTTGTCTCCCCAGTCAAACACCAGCTCCTCCTCCTCCTTCTCATTCACCCACATGATCTCTCGGGAGATCTCTTCGATGATGTTCTGAAGGTCTCGTAGCTGACTCACTCGGCTGTGGGACATTTTCTAAAACAGACACAAGGCAAACTTATGAATATGATAAAAAAAAAACACACACAATGTTGATCAATAAAGAAGCTTGCTTTTGTACAAGCGTACGCTTTTACCTGCAGACTGTCCCATTCTTGGTCCAGCATGGAGAGGTTGTACTTGTCAGACCTTTGCAACTAAAAAAAAAAAAGAAGAGATTTTTGTTTTTGTTCAAATCTAACACTGAGCTAAAACCGCCAAAAGTAAAAGTGAAACAAGACAGGAGGAAAACTCACCAGATCATCTCTGGCTCGGTCTACTTCTGGGCTCCGCTGGATGGAGCTGTGGAGTTTGTTGTGGCTTATGATTTGGTTTTCTATGGATGACGAGTCATCTCCCCACGGAGCCATTTCAATCATGCGCTGCGAGATACAGAATGACTGTTAATTAACGACTGAAACACAATAACTGCTAAACAAAAACTGCACCGTCAAAGGCAACCTCAACATTCAATACTTTATGGAGTGTTACTAAATAAAGGTATATAAAGTCAGACATACTGCATGTATATACAAATTATAAATAACAAGGCTGATTCAAACATACTCAACGAAAAGACCAAAACCAACAATTCATGAATGCTTTGAGACCCTCTAACCAGACTGTAGAACCTTGACTTAAGTCTGTTCATTCCTCTTGAGGACAGCAATCATTTCAGTTGCAATAATGGAGGTCTATGGCACAGAGGAATAAGCTAGATAAGGGTTTGGATACACAGGCAATACTTAAGAGTAAATTAATTGTTTTAACCTATTTACAGGACTTGTTGGAATTAGAAAGACACAGAATATTACCAGCATTGTACTATACTCAGTAACTATAGTCTAATACTTCAAACATATACTCCCTTCTCTTGATTCCCTGGTCTTTTTCCTCTTTGACCTCTAGGTGTCAGCATATAATCATTATGTCCATTGTTAAGCAGGAAACTATTCCAACTATTCCCCCCTTGTGCTCAGCTCTCAGCTTTGATAGGAGCTCTGCCAGCAAAGCAACCTCAGCCAGTCCCTGTTCTTCACTTGCATTTTTTTTCTTCTCCCGTCTCTCTCAAGGCCTTTGTTCTCTCACCACTCCCTTTTTCTACATGAATACTTGACTGAAGCTACACACGGCAAACCCAACTGTCGGCAATACGGCTAATGTCTAACCGGGAAAGATCAACAAAGTCATATATTATGTCGACACAATGGCTGAAAGCAGCAGCACAATGAGACGTTGGGTAAAAATGGTAGTTTCACAGGTGATTTGGATCCATTTTTGGAGTTTTATATGAAGCAATACCTTAAGTACAAAGTCTGAGACAGAAAATGTGTGAAGACACGTGCCAGCAGAGGGGAAAAATGAAGGGCAAAATATAGAGGGTGAGGCTGAAAGTGGTGACAGACTGACAGGGTGTGTTTTTGGTGGGGTGGGAGGGTTGTGAAGTAAGAGAGTAGAAGGGCGTTTTCCCATAACCATGCTAGAGTTCAGCTGAACTGCCCTGTCCCAGAACAACTGACTCAGTAGTGAGTGTCAGATTTCACACTCCTTTACTTCTTCTTTTCTTTTCTTTCTTTTTTTTTCTACTCCACAGCTCCATTCCCGTCACTGCTGCCTCCCTCTTTCCCTGCTCTATTTATTCCTTACTTTACTCTCTCTATCTGTTTCTCAAATGGCACTGCTCTCTCCTCCTCTTTGTCTCAATCCCCCCTGCACCCCACTCAGCCTCTTTCACTCACGGATCAGGTTTTGGCAGCGAGTCCAGATGGTTCCAGTTACGGGAGGTCAGAATAAGTGATAGGGTAAGTTCATCCCTGCCTCCCTTTGCATGAGAAAACAGTGCACACCGAAGCAGCCACACGGGCATGCATACACATGTAGGTGCAATTACCAAACCCAGACAAATGAGATAAAAATTGCTGGGCACAGCATCCAGTTTTACCACACACCTGCGGGTGATGTTGTCACTTAATGCATCCGATAAGGATACTGATGCTGGTACAAATTCAGTTTTAGGAAGTTTTGCTGTGCAAGTTATAAGCATTGCAATTGTAAAAACTTGTGAAAGGGTTTTACCCAATTTATCAACTTGGTTATTTGATATGTGACTCTACATTTAAGATCTTGTGGTGTGTCTCTTTGACTGACTGTTGTTTGTGTTGTTGCTGTTGTTGTTTTTTTTAATTCTGTTCTTTTTATGTCTCTGAGGTACACAAAGCTCACCTTCTGTTGGGCAATCCAAGCCATGGCATCATTAAATATTCTCCCCCCCTCGAGGGAACCCACACTGCCTCTGTTCCGTCTTATAGTCGTAGCACCGAGAAGCTGCTGTTGGATCCCTCCGTGCATGTGCTGCAACTGTTCTAGACTGCAGAGTTTTGTACAAAAAAGGAAAATACTTTGTGAGCCTTTCAAGGGAACGCTGATCGCACTACTTCAAAGAGCACACATTGGCAGATTCACCGAACCACATGCTGAGGGCATTAAACTACTTTCTCTGTAGATGGTTTGTTTCAGCTACTAAATGAATTTCAGTTCTTCCTCTGCAACCTCGTGCACTGTCATGCTATTTGCATTCGGCACAGCCTACACCTGCTAAGCTGCAGGAAGGATCACTCAGAAGTGTGCACAGTGTCCTGACTGAACACAAATGCAAATATCACACATGCCTGCAGTTTGCAGAGTCACACACACACACACACACTGTATGTTGTCTTACTTTCTGAAAATGTCATTGGGAATACGCATTTGCTGCAGGTCTCTGCCGCAGACCTTCATCTGCTCCATGCATTCTGAAGCCATGATCAAACACTTCTCTGCCTCCATGGCCGGACCCCCCTATAAAATCAAAAACAATAGACAATGATGTCTTGCACACTTCAAATTTGTATTTCGCTCAGCTGTGGCCGATGATATTATCTGCTTTTCAGCTCGGCTCTCAACTCAGCTTAAGAGAATTTGTGATAATGCCACCTCACAGCTGATCCGCACATCCGTCCTTTCTAATTATTCTAATCATTATTTTTCTACAGCTAAAGATTAAAACAAACAAATAAGATCAGTTATTGCAGTGTAATATGTGTGCAACACTTACACCGTGGATGATCATCTTTGCTTTCTGAATGTAATCCTGACACTGGCTGGTCAGGACTGCAGCTTTCTGGTGAATAGCTTGTACACTACACATTGGGAAAAAAAACAAATATATTGTTTAAAAAAAGTGAAAGTGAATTCATCTCTATATAAACACATGAGTGATTTCGTTTGGTTAAACATTTTTAGGAAATTGTTCACTAAAGTCAACAGAAAATGTAAACACTGAGTAAAAAGCAGCATTTTGATTTTTCAAACTTTAAATAAGCAAAGTTCCAAAGACTGTCACTCTAAATAGACTGTCAATGTTAATAGATCACTCAGTGGTTAAATCCTTGTAAATGATCACTGAAATCGAAACAGAAAATAGAAATTATGAGCCATTATTTTAATTCAAAACACACTCATTCTGTGTTTTTAAAGGTCCGACTGTGGGTCACCAAAGGGTCACCAACACACACAGAGAATACACACAGTGTTTGTCATGTCTGTGTAAACCCCACCATACACGTAAACCATTCCTCCTGATTGACTTTCTTCACCAACAGTTCAGCATTAAGAGAAAAAGGAAACAGCCTGACATCCTCTGGCACAGACATGATGAATAATAACTGGAGGACATGTAAGGGTGTGAAAGGATCTCATAATAATGTGTCTCATTATATTAGGCAACAGATAAGGAGTGGAGATTACTCGGGAACACATATTACTAAAACAAATCACAAACTGACTCTTTTAGAAGAGGAGGTCAGGGCCTGAGATGCCTTTGGACTGACGAAACCCAGTGAGGCCAACAACAGGCTGCAATTACGCACTTTGTGTTTATGGCACTGCTATCCAAAGGTGAGCTATTGGGACCTGCTCGATGGCATTTTTAACTCTTTTATGTTGTAAATTAAAAACTACCTCATGTTGCCAAAACGATCTCACAATTCAGACATTATATTTAATGGATTTGGCTGTGATCCTCTTCTTGTTTTGGACACTTTACGCGTAAATAACCAACTTTCCCCCAAATGGCAACAGGTGATCTGAAGGCTCTTACCTCATTCCACCACCTTGACCCCCACCCATGCTAACTTGCACCCTCTGTCCTCCACTGCCTCCGTGCATGGAGTTCCTGGTGAAGGTGGTTGAGTAGGAGTATCCACCGTCCCCTGCTTGGTAATCCCCCTGGTAGCCGTTTCCACCGACGAACACGTCGTTTCTGTAACTTGTCAAATCCGGACGCGAGTTGCTCCTCTGGCCCATCATGGCCAGTTTGGAAGTGGAGCCGTACAAACTCATGTTTGCTGGTTTCTGTTAGTGTTGTTAAAGAAAGCTTCTGTAGTGAAGTTAGTCGCTGAGTTGCTGTCCAGACCGCGGACAGACCGTGCGCCTCTCCCCGCCCCGTCTCCTGTTGCGCAGATAATGGTGTGCTGTGAATAGACGGAAGCTGGCTGCTTTTGGATAGAAACCACACCTTGCTGTATTTACGAAACACCAGCACCGTCCTGTGTGGGGAGGCTGGCCTCTTCTCTCTGCCAAAATTTGTTCTTAAAAGTTATGTTGCAATCATTTTTGAATTACGATGACGCACGGTGCGTTTAAGCTCGTTAAATCAGGAACGGTGTCATCACAGAGACACATAAGTAGCCTTGAATGTAGATTAATGTAGATTATTGATTTATACAGATAGACTGTCAGAAAACATTGATTCAGCTGTATATCATCAGGTGTGCCTTATTTTTTTTGTAAGATTAATGGATTCGTATTTTTTTTTACAGTGTTTTTTAATATTAATCTCTACCTTGACTCCAAAAACAATCTGCCTTTTGCTCTTCTGATTTTAATTTCTGCTATAATCATCATCAATATAAAGATTAGATTAGATTCAACTTTATTGTCACTGCAGAGTACAAGTGCTAAAACAACAAAATGCATTTTAGCATCTAACCAGAAGTGCAAAAGAAGCAATAAAAGTGCATTATATGCAGTATGAATATACACACTATGTTACAGTATAAGCAGAATGAACAGTATGGACAGATATAAGTACATTAAGCTGTGAATAACAATATAAAGGTAGACGAATGTGCATATAAAGGTAGGGATCAATTCATGATACTAGAGTTTTTATTTGTCACATGCTCAAACAGTATGTGCAGTGAAATGCTAAGTGACTGTTCTCCATGCTGTGCAATAACAATAAGACAATATAAAAAGAACAATTCTTTAAAAAAAAAAAAAAACAATGGAAAAGTAGAAAAAAGTCACAATGTCATGAATAAATGAACAGTAAAAACAGTGAAGAGTGTGACATACATGCAGTATACACAGTATGAACAGTAAACATGAGATGAGATACTACTCATCACACTGTTTTCATCCCTGTAATGAATAAATGCAATGCACTACTTTTCTCTGTCATCACTCCCTGTCCTTGTATGGATCATTTAGGCTCACTGAACCTCCCTTGTAACAATAATTCTAAATTTATTATGCGCTTTTCAGATTTGTGATCCAATAACTTTCTGTGGCCTCTGCTCCCTCCTTTCCTTTTCCCAGCAACGGCATCACATGTGGATTCATTTAAAGCCTAGCGAATCTGTATTCCCATTTTCAGTTGACAATAATTAGAGAATACAGCAGCCAACACATTTAATCCTCAGCGGACTGAGCAGAGATAGTGGCTGCATGAAGAATCTGTCATCTTGAGTTCAACATACTTGAGGTCGAAAGCTGTTTTGAGGGTTCGGTATTTTGTGTAATTGCTTAAGCTGACAGCTGTATGACCCCAAGCGAAAATAAGGATGTCCAAAGTTTTTCTTTGGTTTTTGCTTTCCCCCTTATTTGTTTCCTGTGCTGTTAACCTGTCTTTATCTCTCTGCTGTCTCTCCATTTGCCTGCCCACTTAGCACAGACGGGAGTGTCTGAAAAGTGAAAGGGTGTGAGAACGACGAGGAGTAGGGAGGGTCACACACACCCATTGTGAGTATGAGGCTTTGTGTGGGTAAAAAAAACATTCAGGAAATGTCTAAGTAAAGAGCCGCCTCCGATATGATTTCAGATTCAGACGTGGTGAAACGTGGGAAAAGTAGAGATGACAATGAGGCCTGAAAGGTTTTGGTCTCAGGTGAAGGAAAACACAAGAGTTGCTGTTGGACATATTGTGCCCTCTGCTGTTTTACACCTGACCTATAGCCAATGAGCACTCAGCTACTCCACCACATCTCACAGGAGTGTGAGAACAGGGAGGATGAGGTAGGCAGGAGTACAGGGAGATACGGTCACCGCTCAAAACTGAACCGATGACTTTAAGAGACCAACGCCCTCAACTGGAATTTTAAAACCATTAAGCATGTAACACTGTTTTTTTCTAATTATTTCCATCACTGAAACTTGTTGAATGCGTCTGACAAAACTTGGCATGACATGTCTGTGCTGCCTGTTTCTACGGATCTCATACAGCAGTTATTTGACTTGCCATTACAAGGTGACAATTTGTAATAATGACAGTTTCTTGAAAGGCAGCTCCAACACTAAACACACCAAAAAGACACACCCTGCAGTTTTTTCCCCCTCTAGGCTCAGGTGGGTTAGCTTAACATGGTGCTTTCTTCCTCACACAAGTAATACACGCTTTTCAAAACAAAAGATGCAGCAAGACTGAGCATGCTGGACTTTCCAGACTGTGGTTCAGGAAGAGCTCTCCGGCAGGACAGTGAACTTTCCTCTAATGAGATTGTGGAAATTAACAGAAACCAGACCAGGCAATTATAAGGAAACAATGTAGCCTTGTTATATAATTATTATTATTTTTTAATATAAGGTTATATTATTTGTAGGATGAGAATCTCTCTGGGATCTTTCTGAATCCCAATGGTTCTAACAGGGTGTGGCAACGACTGCAGGTTCATTTCGTCAGATTTGGTAATACTCATCTGTCATCGAGCAGCCACCCTTTATTCTTTATAGCTTACTTTCTGTCTACGTAATTAATTCAGGTGTACACAGGACAGCTCGAGGGGAAAGTAAAAAGCCCCGGTCACACTCTCTTTAACCCGGCTTGGGGTAAATATTTAACTTAATATTTGCTTTCTCTGCTAAATCGCCGCTCTTTCTACATTTCACTTGCACATGCAACAAGCAAAACTTTCAAAGGGCTCACACCCTGAGCTTAAGGATTAAATTATTAATTTGAAAAACAGTGCAAAGGTAACACCAGGTTGATTCAAATAGACGTTTGTGATGCGGCCTGGTGATTCACAGTGACTGGGAGACCTGCTTGCACTTGTAGGGACACATATGATATCATTTCCAGACACTGCTACTGACATCATGCGCTGAGTAAACACTGAGAAAAAAAAAGACTGACAGCTGGTTTATTAAACTACAGACAGTGTAAGAGATAAACAATGTAGTGCTTAATGGAAATACTGATAAATAGGCATCTGTATTGATTGTGAAACTCATGTCTTAACTTGATAGAAAACTAAAGTCTTCATGTGAACTAGATAAAGATGAATTTGGTACATGAGTGTGGATATCTTACCCCTTTGAGAAATGTCAGTCAACTAGCTGACAAAAAGGACAGTTTGTCCATTTTTTATTTATTATAAATGCAAGACAACCTCAAATTTAAAATCTATTCACTGTTTTAAGTCCCCATTATGATAGTGGAACATTAAAATGAGTGTAAAACATATCCCAAAACATGGAATGTATTTGTATCTTCATGATGTTAGCTGTTAGCTCCTCCTCAGGTCATTAAACTCTCCCAAAATCCCCAGAATAATACCAAGGACATGGCACTTGTGTAATGATACTAGGTTAAACAAAAAAGAAAAAAAAAGAAAAACCTTTTTTTATTAAGCGCTTATTCTTTAAAAACATCATCTTATCTGCAATAAGATTAACTGCATTCTCTTTGATGTGTGTATGCAGTAAACTGTGTGTATCATGGATAGTGCCCACGACAAGCACTGCTAATGGATTTATGGTTTTCCTCACCTATCTAAGTTGATACCATGCACGGTAATAAATCTTAAATCCTACTATCTGTTGGACTTTGAATACAAGTGTACTAAAACTACAGAACCATTCGTGTATGGTTCCATTGTTCTACTGTGGAAGGACATGTTTTAGATGGATGAGAAAGTCTAAATCTTCTGTTACCAGGCGGAGCTTTAGTACTGATTCACACCATTATCAGACTTAAATAGAATTAAATGTGTTTTTTCCACAAAAGAACTCAGTGGAATTAGTCACTGCAGAGTGAAAGCTCAGGCACGCCCCTCACCTGTGTAAACCAGCCGGTTTATGATAGAGACAGACAGATAGGACAAAACACAACACACACACTTTAAGTGAGTCATAGCATCTCATGTAGGGGCGGCTCCTGGACACACCTGCATTAGTTGCTAGGGAGGGTAAGATTCTATGATAATAAAACAGCAGACCGTGATAGTGTGACGGTACAACGGTCAACTGGTTTCTGTTGGCGCGCAGCCATGCGATATATTCTACACACACTAGAAAGAAAAGCATTGTCTGGGAATTAGATGTTTAAAGGATGCAGATAAAATAGGTCCGGCCAATAATTTAAAAATAAATGAATAAAAATAACAATATTATCTGTCAGACAATAGAGCTTACAGCTTCAGACAAAGGTTAAGACTTTTAAATTTAACAAAGAACATGTATATTTCATTCATCACCACAGTGGAACTTTAATCATTTGCATTTAACTGCTTCATTACACATAAATATCATAGCATTCATTTTAATAGAGCTCTACACCTGCATGCAACCTTTAAAGAAAACCACAAGTATATTTTTATTTCAACAACACCCTAAAATGTTTGTAAAACTTAAAAAAAAAGAAAAAAGAAAAAAGAAGAAAGGAAAAAAGGAAAAACTACAATACAAAGTTGCTAATGTTGCATGATTGTTGCCTTAAAATGGAGCAAATGCTGCATTACAAAAAAACCAGCAGTGCTTTTCCACCAATCTGCCAACAGGGGTCATCAGTGTGTAAGAAAACACAACATGACAGTGCAGGGGCTATTCGGGGGCCATTCAGGGGCCATTCAGGGGCCCCTTGGTCCCTTCTAGGGCTTCTTAGGAGATGTCATGCTTGCAATTCGTGCAATAACAACTGAGAGTTGTGGGTTAATTCATTAAATATATATGAAATGTGACATGAGCTGTGATCACATCAAGGTTTATTTAAGTGTCAAAAATGAAGGAAATTTTATTTATATTAATTATTAAAAAGAAGTAAACACATCCCCCCCACTTTGTCACTTGATCACTAGGACATTTTTTTTTTTTTTTAAAAGTGCATAATTCAACTCCTGAGCTGAGTATGTACTTGCACATCATGTCCAGGAGGGTGAAGCATTGTTAAACATACATGTGCTGAGGGTGAAGTAGGAGTCCACCATCACATGCTAGATAAATATAGGTTACCAGGCTGTGAATCAATCCTGATCAATACTGAACTCTTTGCTGTCATGATTGATCCAGTTATTGTAAGGCTCCATTAACTACATTACACCATAGATCAGTTTTAATTGTCTGTTTCCCTAAAGAGAGGTTAGAATTTCAGTAAAGTGTGAGAGATGGTAAATCTTAAAAGAATGAATGATCTTGTCTTGTTTCTTGTTTTTATTGTCTTCTTTTTACCACTTTAATTAATAAGTAAGATTCCTCATCGTCACCTCCTGCAAGAAGCTAAAGATCATCTGGATCAAACTCCATTAATTAACTTATTCGCTTTTGTTAAACCAGACTTGATGGGGGTGGAAAAACTCTCTTAATGACTTTATGTAACATTTTAACACAGATCTGGTGACTTATTATAAAGTGACTGTGTATTTTACATCAAAGACAACTTGAAAGTTCTCTTTAAAAACTTGAGTTATGAACATTTATTTCAAAAAGTAACCTTAAACAGACCAGGGTCTTAGTTACAATCCCTCTATTGTACATCAGAAACTGAAATCTTAGGAATATAGGACTGTCCATTATTAGATGAAAACCTTTGTGGGACTTTATTAATGCAATGGCAAAAAGTCAAGTTAGAGTGAACGCATCTAAAAGTGTACAGTGACCATGATCAGCAGCAGACCTAAAACTTATGTGAATACATCAAACACAGTTTATTTTTATTCTATTCTATTCTATTCTATTCTATTCTATTCTATTCTATTCTATTCTATTCTATTCGGAACAGTGTATCTTGCAAACTCTCTGAGCTGAGGATCTTGTGGCTTTTTAGCAAATGTTTGAAATTCCAGTGTTTCCATATTTCACTTTCATGTTATTGTGCCATTAAATCATATGATTGCCAAAACATCCCCTGGTTACAAAGACCACAGATTTGACAATGGGTCCTTTTATAAATATATATATATACAGATAAAACTAGCCTTCTGGTGATATTTTTACTGGTATTATAAAAATGCCATAATAAATGTTGCT
>OMNN01085945.1:0-16996 GCA_900302755.1 Chromis chromis
ATTATCGATACACACTTAATCCTCTGCAGGGTCGCGGGGGGGCTGGAGTCCATCCCAGCTGACTCAAGTGAAGGCAGGAGACACCCTGGACAGGACACCAGTCTATCACAGGGCTACACATAGAGACAGACAACCAACTACACTCTCATTCACACCTACAGACAATTTAGAATCATCATTTAACCTCAGCATGTTTTTGGACTGCGGGAGGAAGCTGGAGAACCCGGTGAAAACCCATGCTGCACAGGGAGAACATGCAAACTCCACACAGAAAGATCCCAGGGGACACGAACCGGGGATCTTCTAGCTGTGAGGCGACGGTGCTAACAACTGAACCACCGCGCAGCCCACTAAACACAGGACTAGTATAGTTAAAATAGTTTAAGTTCAGATTTTTACTGGTTAAGTGTGTCCATCTTGATGGAAACCACCAAAAAGTATATTTCCAAATGTTAAATCTAATTCAGAATATCAGACAGGTCCTCGTCTTTATAAATTCAACAAAACACTCAAATTAAAATTTACTTTCAATCTCCATTACTACAAGACAACATGGATGAACATCTTTGGATGAGATTTATTCAGCTTCATTTATAACTTTCCTTTGGTTTAATAATTAGAATCAATTACAAACTTTACTACTACATAAGTTTGCTCTGTCGCACTCAAACACCGAAGGCGATTGGATTAAATATTCCTCCAAATTCATTGTGTTATATCTGTGAAAGTTGCTGCTAAAATCAACAAGAGCTGAACTCAACTGTTGCCAGAATCAATGTCAGACTCCAAACTTGGTGAGTTTTGGGTCAGACTGGACCAACAAAATCAAACACATGTGAAAAGCTCTCGTTGGGCTCCAACAAGTCTGGAGTTATCGATGAGCCAAATCTCCAGACTTTAAGCCGTTCACACAACAGGATAATTGATCGAGTGCTGGAATGAGCCAGGCAGCCCAAACATCGGTGTTAAGATCAACTAGAGCGACCAAGCCCAAACATGACTCACCGTGGCTGTCTGACTTTTGGACAATTTGGAGTTTACTTTTGACTTCACACATACCACAGAGGCCGAGGAAAAAGTGTCTTGCTTACATGTTTATGTACGGATACGTCAGCATTAGCCTCTTGCTACAGAAGCACAGCTAATCCTGTGAAACCAGTTTTCAAACTACATTTAAAAAACTAAACTCAACAAAAACCATAGCATAGAAGAACTCTGCAGGTTTCTGTTTCCTGTACTGTCAACAACAAATAAAGTGATAACAGATAAACTGCTAAAACCTTAGGATGTAAACACAGCGAAACAACAACAGAGGTGGAGCTACAGAGTGCTTAAGTCTAGCCACCACATATAAGCAATAATAAGGAGGGATAACATATGCACACATATAGAAATTTTGTTATATTCTGACGCTAATGTAATGTAAACTAATATCAAGAATAAAAAAAACATAACTTGACACAAACATCCCCAATATTTTGGTTTGTTGTTTTTTCTTGAATCAATTGAGGGTTACAAGTTTATTATATACCCTGGGGTTTGCTGTCGTAACCTCTAAACTAAAACCTAGCAACTTACCAAGAGCCCCAGTCGATAAGAGGAGAGCTGTCGTTAACAAAAGTGACTGGTGGGATGATTCAGCTATGGAGGTTACTTAGCAGAGTTATCTATCAGAGTAAAAAGGGCATTTTGGATTGGAGACAGTTAGAGCTAGGTGAGTCTTCCTCGACTCCAGCTTAATTGTTCTGCTGAAACCTATTAGGCAATAGTACTGTAGGCAGTTAGAACCTGACCCCTGAGACGGAGAGCTGGACCGGTTACCTTGTTAAGGGGTATACTAGACGAGACTGACAGCCCTCAAGATGTACTTCTACATGACCATCATACATACAAGTAAATGACCAAAAAAGGTAAAATCACGAGATATTTAGTGCGAGTGTCCACCCCTATAAAAACTTTGTGGCTCCATCACTGTAAAACACAAACAGATAAACAGAGTTTCATATCACCCCTCAAAACAGTCACAACTAGAATCAATAGTTTTCTGGAAGCTACAGTTTTTCATTGATAGACAGAAACTGCCAAATACAACAACTGTCAACAGTTTCTGAAGACATCTTGAGACATACTATGCCAAGACAATGAATAAAATAATAAAGAAAAACAATTCATGTTATGTAGTAGTAGATGTTTTTGTCCTTAAATGCATAAAATGACAATATTACTCGGCAACTTTTTATTGTTTAGTTTTTTTCTTATTTTATTTTTCAGGTGAGAAAAGGCCTATTACTTCACCTTTTGTCTCCACAACTGACCTACAGCTGCACTGGTGAAGATGTGGAAGTCATGCTTTTGTTTTCATCTTTCTTGGCTTTAATTTCTGGCAGCAAAATGAAAAACTCAAATACACAAAACAGAATATAAAGTCAAAACAGCGGATTTATTTTCAGCAGCTGATATAATTACTCTCTGCAGTGGTGTATGCTAGACTCAGTGACTGCCAGACACTCTTCAGAAATCTACACAATATGATAATCATGTATAGAGGGATATGAATAACCACACTACTCTATGATCCACTTCAGCCATCAAAGATATGATAAGACCTATAACAGCACAAAGAGAGAAACACCGAGCGGCAGGAGTGAAGCCTGACACGTCCTTGAACCACATTTAATCTGCAGAGAAACTCGATCTAATGTATTGTGTGTATTTGTATGCTTTAATAAGTAGAATCATGTAATGACATACCTCCCAAAGCGTGCTCTGTCATACTCAAACACAGAGACTCAAGGCGATTGTTAATGTCTGGCTCCGTCACTGGCAGCTGAAGATCTGTGCAGGAACAAGAACACATTTGAAGCAACATCAGTATCAGAGACTAAAATACACACACACGCAAGTAAGTACAACTTGATTTTTATCTCCTGTCACTTCATGACAGTACATACATACCATTTAAAAGTCAACTAGCTCCTCATTAAGTGTTGAAAAGCTTTTAGATTTCATTAAACTTTAAAAAAAAAAAAAAATTACATCAGACAAATTAAATCAGTTCAGACCAGCTGCAACTTTGACAACTCAGTCATAGTGTGGCCTCAATAATCAGACTGTACCACACTGTTGACTGTAACACTGAGATGTGTTACACCAAAAAACTAAACAAATGCACTGCTGCAACAGACGCATGCTGTCCTTTTAGGTATGTGTGTGTATGTATGAGCATTGGTGTCCTTGTATTACATAATGTAAATAATAGAATCTTAGGGTTAATGCATGCTTTAAGGGTAATTCTGTATGTGCACTGTATTAGGGACAAAAACAACATTATGTAATTCATGATAAGGTGGAGTTAAATTGACGCGCTTTACTTTGAAATTCACCATAATATAAAATTATCACAATTATCTTCGATGATCTAATCAATAAACAAAACCAGAACTGACATCAAGATATCTTCATAATCTTGCTGCTGTGTGCTGGGGCAGTAGGCTGAGAGTAGTGGACGCCAACAGACTGAACAAACTGATCCGTAAGGCCAGTGACGCTGTGGGGGTGGAGCTGGACTCTCTGATAGTGATGTCTGAGAGGAGGATGCTGTCTAAGTTGCAGGACATCTTGGACAGTGTCTCCCACCCACTTCACGACTTGCTGCTCAGCCACAAGAGCTCATTTAGTAAAAGACTCATCCCACCAAGATGCACCACAGAGCGCCACAGGAAATCACTCCTGCCTGTGGCCATCAAACTGTACAACTCCTCACTCAGAGGGTCAGACTCTCTGAGTCAATAGACTGGACTCATTATCTTTAATTGTAACAGTTAACTAATTTCTCAGTTCATCTAACTTCACTCTCTCTAAATGTGCAATAACTTCGTGCAACAACTACGTATCTATGTGCAATAACACTATTTATTACCTGTGTGCAATAACACACCACTTATTACACTGTTCATGACACTTTATTCTAGGAAAAGCACATTTGTACATCTATGCTACTAATATGTTTATATTTTAGATCACTTTTTTTTCTACTCATGTTTATATTTTTAGTTCATATTTGTACTCATGTTTATCTTTATATTTTGTATTGTTTATATTCTGAGCTTGAATGGGAGCAACTGTAGACAATTTCCCCTCAGGGATCAATAAAGTATTTCTGTTTATGATATACACTATCATCCAATCAGCCACACAGGTGAGCCAGTAGACTCAATTATTTAGACATATGGCAGCTCTCTTATGACCACTTCAAGTTCTCCTGAAAAGTTGTGAGTTGTAGAGTTCTTTAGTTATTTTAAGGCAAGCAAAGCCTAGTCTGCCATAGAAAACATGGGACAATGGAGGACATGTATGAAACTGGTTAAAGGAAAGAGGGATTAGTTGATTAGTTAAGGAGTCAACAGAAACTTTAATGGCAACTCAGGCTTGAGTAGAATATTTGACTATTCTGATACTTTTTAGTTGCACATGTATTCAGTTTTTAATTTTGGGATTCAGATTTTTCCCCCATCGGTAAAATATATTGTGTCAGAACATTTAAGTAGTTTATTTATATTTATTGTTTTTTAACTTATATTTTTGGGGAGAGTTTTATCCTTTTTTTATTGATAGAGACAGAGTGAGAGAGAGGAGAGTGACATGCAGCAAATGGTCTTGAGCCAGACTCAAACTCATGACCGCTGCAAAGGGACAGAGCCCATGTGGTATCGCCTTAACTCAGTGAGCTAAACGGCGGCCTGTTTAGAATTTTTAAATGTTACATCTCGGGTTACATTACATGAACGACACGCTTCAGTTCACCTTTTGTAGTTCAAGTGAAGACAAACAGGTGAGGATCTCCGCTGCATGGAAACACTTTAAACTGAGCGATGACAAGCAAAGGCAGTCTGCCAAACGTGGAACAACAAACTCACCTGAATGCTGTGAGTAGTAAGCTGTTGACCATACTAGCCAGCAAACTAAGCTCAGTCGCTATGATGAAGATGCTTTTACCCACCGTTTAAAGAGTCAGTTCACACATGATTTTTTTTTAAACTTTATTTTGCTTAGAGAAATAATGTAGCTTCTTATTCAATCTCATAGCTTATAATAGTTACTGTTCAAGCTTCAAATATTTGATTTTAAGGCAAAAAGTAAAATATTCACTGCTTCCAAATTCCCTCATGTGAGGATTTGCTGCTTATTTTTGGACTTTATTCACTATTTTTTTTTTACATTTTATTAAATACATTAAATCATTATTTAATTAGCAAGGCCAGAGACCCCCAGTGACACTGCCTCTCTCCTCCCAACTACAGACATTTATTAAATGTGTTCCATTAATGCCAAGCTTTACTATGAGTACTGTTATCCTTTGCACATGTCAGGTTGTTTACACCACATACTATGTCATTTTGCACATTCTCAGGTGAATAATTTGCACATTCCCACACACTAAGTATTTCTATTACTTTTTTAATATCTTTGCTAAACATGCTTTCTATTGATATTGTCACACTTACTGTTTACTGATTTGCAACGCTTGCTTTTTGCAAGTGTTGCACTTATGAGTGTTTTACTGTTGTACACGAAAGTCCTCATATGTGAAAACCTACTTAGTTGGCAATAAAACCGATTGTGATTGTTACTTTGGAACAATCTGCCAGTTATTTCTTCAAACATAAACAGACATTAATAGGAACAACATTAATATTACTGAAGTATTTTAACATTAGAATATTATTAATGGACCGTCATCACAGAAACTACCCTGTCTTCTTTTTTTTTTAACTCTCAGGTGCTAGCTGCCTTGGCTCTCTTGGCCTCTACTAAGAGCAGGGTGGAGACTGTTTTGTCGAGGCTGGAGGGGGGAGTCTGTGTGCCGAGGGGTGAAGGTGGGGTGAGTATTTGGGCCACAGTGCAGCCTAGCAACCCCCTTCGAGCCATTTAGTCCTTCGCTGAGTCTTCAAGGCTGGGCAGTGAAAATCCCGTGTGGCCACAGAGACCAGCTGAGTTAGGCCTGGTAGTCCACACCGGGCTATTTATAGGCTCCAAATCCCCACCACCACCACCACCCCGACCACACAAACCTCCACCTCCTGCACACACACACAGCAACACAAACACTTGTTGCTTCATCCTCTCATTTTCTCTGCTGTGTCTCACTTAATGAGGCTCTTTATCCAATCTGTTGGCAGAGAGGACGTTAGATCGTACATACATCCACAGAGACACAGAGGGGTTAGATGGGTGGAGGATGTCTGCCCTTTCCAATCAGTTACCCTGGCCAGGGCCCAGCTATAACTACAATCGAGGGCGACTGTTATGTGTGCATGACTCTGCAGAGTTGTCAAACAGAGATGAGGGGGGAGGGTGAGTAGAGATGGAGGGATGGGGGAGAAAGAGAGATGGGAAAGCTAAGAAAGAAAGTGAGTCGGGTAGAGAGTGAAGGAAAGTGGGCCAGGGAGCCCCGTCCTCGCTGCACAAAGAGCCTCATTGTGAGACTCCTCTGACTCTTTCCTCCCTCCCAGCCTCCATCTCTTCCTCTCTCACACAGTCGCTACTCTCCCTCCACCTAACTTCCCTCCTGCTTTTTTTAAATCTGTTTTTCCTCCTCATTCTAAAAAGAGGACATTTCTGGCCGGGCAGAGGAAGTCCCAGCTTGTCCTATTACTGTCCACTGTTCCTCTGGGACGACGTCCAGTCAACAGAGGTTACTACAGGTCATTCTGCCTGGCACTGACGGGTTACTGTACGCCGAGCTGCAGGGTTCAGGTCACAAATGTTCTAATCCTTTAACATTTAATAGTCTTCTTGTTTTTTGTTCATGATGTAGATCTCATCTACTACTGTATAAAGGCCAACATTCATAAGAACCAGTGGAACCTCAAACTGAAGTTTCTTTTTAAGAAACTCCAAAACCTTCATCAGAAAAATCTGACTTGGTGTACACTTTCAACCACATAAAGCATGAAGCTGAAACAAGACAAAAACAAAACAAGATAAAGACTACCAATGTATTACTGCATTTGTAGTAATTAAAGTACTACTTAACCCTTTAAGTCCTAGTGCGTCATCGGTGACACGTTTGGACAAGCACACTTTGGAATACCGTAATTATGTCACGGTTTGCGCAAATATAGACAACCAATATAGTGTCATTACGGTAATTTCATTCGTAATTATGTCACAGTTTGCACTATCGGAAAAAAACGGATGGATTCCTGGGGGGGGGTATGACATAATTAAGAATGAAATTACCGTAATGACGCTATGAAATTACCGTAATGACACTATATAGGCTGTAAAGCGCAACGACGCTGTGCTTTACAGCCAAAATAGCGTCATTACGGTAATTTCATTCTGTCCATTAGCAAATATCAGGGTAATGTTATGTCAACGTAAACACTGCAGATGAAGGAATTAACTTTCAATTTCTGCCATGGATGTGCTCAAAATGATCATTAAAAGCGAGTATTTTTACATAAGTGATACTGATGATCCATTTTATTATTCTTGCTCAACTATTTTGTAGGGCTGGTCCAGAATATTCGAATATCCGAATATTCGTTTGTTGTGGTGGTATTAGAATAGTAATTTTGACATTCAAATAGTTGCGGCGCATCACCGATCGCTGTGGAGGGCGCTGCGGAGGCTCCAGCATGCCGCCGAGAGTCTAGTACCCCCACCCCCGCTAGCGCACCGCTACGGCTAGAGCCGAATATTCGAATAGTCGTCATTAATTGGACCCGAATATTCGAAGGATGGTAATTACTATTCGGAACAGCCCTAGTATTTTGCACATGTAGACCTAAAATATGTACTAGATGTGTCACATTCTTTCGTTATTGCATTTGGCTAAGAAAAAAAAGCCAGCAGTGTTATACCCGAAGTGATCACTGAATACAGAAGAAAGGTTTCCAGTTACACTCTGACAAGTGCTGTATGCAACATCTGTATTTTTCTGAAGCTAGAATGAAACATTAGGAATTGTATTACAGCAATAAACAGCTTTACACATTACCTGTGGTTTGTGTGTGCATTTGTGTGCGTTTCCCAGCGTCTCTTACCAGCTTGTTGGAACATGACCATGGTATGTGGCGTGGTGTGAACCGGCAGCGACCGGGTCCTCTGCACAGAGCTGTGGGTCCGACTGGGCATGCTGTTACTTCCTCCGGGGTTGGCAAACCACGGACCCTGTGGAAAACATTTTGAACAAAATCAAATTAACTTCCATAGAAACACCTCCAAGATTAGTGTCATAGTTATAGTTAAAGTCAGTCATTGTCTTATAGCAGAAATCACAACCATCCCCAACTGTTCATCTTCCACTGCAGTCCCATCTGTTTGTCAGAATACATGGAAATCTGTTCGTTAGTTTTGGGGCTGTCTTTATCAGAGACAAGTGACACAAAAATGTAAAAATTATAAGTATTAAACTTCTGATTTTTCTCTCCGACTGCAGAAACTAAAATACATTTACCATAGAAATTGTGCTTCGATAACATAACACTGGTTAAGGCAACATTTTTATGGTATCAGAGGGTGTCAGAATATCATATTTTTGATGCTGTGGTTACGCTTAACATATGCGGACCATCAGTAGAGCAGACACGCCGCCGAATGTATATTTTTAGTGGCTACACCTGCAGCACGAAACAAGATGGTGAGCTTGAATTTTGGGATTTTTAGTTCTTCGGTTTCTGAAACCAGAACAGTGTTGTGAAACTTTACCTTTTTCAATGTGTTTATGTAATACAAGTGAGTCAACATTTACAGACTACAATAGACTCTGTAAAGAATAAAGTAACTAAGCAAACAGCTGGCATATGCCAACGGGGTGAAAAAAATCAGAAGTGGAAGTTCTGATTGATACTAAGTTCTTTGATACTCCATTTTCATATATTTATCATATGTCATATTTATCAGTGGTTTAATTTTGAAAAATATAAACAATTTAAGCCTTTTGGGTTTATAAACCATTGAAAATGTGAAAATCCAACAATTATTTCTGTTTTTACAGTTTCTGACTGTGTTAAATTGTGTAATTTGGGCAATTTTTTTGAAAGATGACATGTCTTTCAAATCCTCCGACAGGTTATGGGGTTCAGGGTGAAAGTTCACTGTTCTCCATGGTGCAAAGAAAGTTGCCACACTTAGATTTTCAGCGATTTTTCAACAGCTTTGGTTAACGGAAGCTAACATCTCTAGTCCACCAGGTTTAATAACCTGTGCATAGCCTGGTTGATAGAGTTGTCCCGATCCATATCATTCAATATGGAGTCCCAATCCAATACCATTTTCCTAGATACGCTTCAATTACATCAAAGTTACCTGAACCAAACCAGTGTATCTGCAACTAAATACCTGAATAGAATTGCATTTCTGCATCCGAGCTGTTCCTCAATGTTACGTAGGTGGTCAGGAACTTTGTTATAAGCTCCGGTAGGACACCATCTGAAATGTGCAGGGTGTACTGTGGCTCCACAAGCACAAAACTTGTATTCTCTACATACATTTCAGAGAATGTATTGTAGATTGGCTGTAGTACCTGGTTGTTCCACCAGGCAGAGTCTCTTACTGTTTAACATGTGGGCAAGCAGAGAGTATTGGGGGGTTGAACGGAGCAATGGGCACCATGACAAAGACTTCTGTGATGTTTATTGACCTCCGACCAGAGCACATATGTCTAAGTCAAGCTGTGATCTGATTAGAACAGTGTTTCTATATCCTACTAGTATATACAATAGCGCCACCTTTGTGACCAAAAATGTGTTAATTGACTACAACAAATATCTACTGTGATAAATTTGTGGTATCAATTATGTAGTGATAATGCTGCAAATTACAGACATCATTTAAAATTTACATCCTTGCTACAAACAGTGCCCTCCCTTTACGACAGCTGTGTGACAGCGGACATAAATAAAGGATCGGGTTTCGGTTCATGCTGATACCAATCCGTTAAAAAATGCCTGGACTGGCCCCAATCCTGATCTTTGAGATGGTATCGGGACATCCTCATTGGTTAAGATTAACAAGATTAAAAGCCCTGTTTCGCCAATATAATTTGATGCATAAAATTCAAGTTCAAAGGTCCTGTTCTTACTTACTACTCTTTGCTGACATCACTGCTTTTAACTGATGACATGTTGCTAAAACTTTCACTGATCAGAAACATCCATGAAATGAGCAGAGCTAAAGAAGTCATAAGACCACAGCTTGTTCCACATTTTTATCCCCCACGCTCCTGTCTGGATGTCTGGCCCACACCTAATGACAGTCTCAGACGCTCACCACATGAATTCCTCACTGTAACCTGCCCATTATACCCCCAACACCAGCACCACAGGTCCCTCCCCTCACCTCCATCCCTCACCCCTCTCCCCCCTCGCGGCCCTCCAGTGCCTCGGGCCAGGGAAAAACAGGAAATGCCTGTGCACTGTTCTCACTGCCTCTGACTGGCTCTCTCTCTCTCTCATATATGTACTCATATAAACTCTCTCTCTCTTATTGCCCCTCCTCCTCCAACACCACAGCTACCTCTCCCAAACTATGACTCACATATTTCCCTCCCACCCTCCTCCTCTCTCTGAGCACATCCACACTTCAGTCCTACACAAGAAGGTCCAGTGTGACGATGAGGAACTGAGGTATTTCCTCCCATTGTAAGGGATGAGAGAGAGAGGGAGGGAAACAGTGGGAGGGCCTGAAAGGTTTCCAGTGAAGTGGGTCAGCCCAGACCAAAGTGTGCCAGGATGGGCCTGAAACAGCTCTGCAGCTCCTCCTGTTTCAATGTTCGGCACTGACGCAGAGCCTCTGGTATGTGGGGTGACCTGCCTACGAGTTCCATCCACCTCACTTCATTCGCCAGACGCCGCCGCCGCTGCTCCTCTTCCTCACCCTGCATTTCTTTGTCATGGAATAATAAAGCCTATTTCAGGCAGAATACGTGCTGAAGAAGAAATTCTGCTGCCCAGGTTATTGTAAACATCCTGGAATGTACTATTACACATTCCAAAATGTTCTTTTATACAGCCAGAAACAGCGTTACCATTCAGCCCTACAATCACTGCATACACTCATGATAATACCACAAGTTTAACTGCAGTTTGTACGTATTCTCCTCTTTACATATTCACCTCTTTGACCACCTCAACTGATGTAAGATTAGGTAGTAATATGCTAAGCATTAAAATAATTGAGTTGGTGAACCATATCTGTTGAAACCCCCCAAAGATAACCACTGTGTGCTGGTAAACTAAATCATTCATCTTCAATCAGTTTAGGGCTGAAAAATTTAATTGATAAGTTGTGCTGGTTGCAGTTTGTCAAATCTGATCTGCTGCTTTTCTGAGTTTTCTTTGCATTTTGGACTGATAATCTGACGGATTTCTAGATGCCATCTTAAACCTCTGAATCCCAAAACCTGCCAGCTGGTTTGAAAGGCATTTTTTCTTCAAAAAACAAACTGAACAACAAACAACGTCTCTCTTGTTTACGCTCTCATCCAGCTCCCTGTTCTCCCTGGTTTACTCTCATCTCTCCTTGCTGGTTTAAACATTAAGCCAGTTTAACTCACATGTCTGCCCTGCTTGGGACCGGTGGGTGTGCTGCTGGAGCTGCGAGGTGTCGGTCCCAGCAGCCCCCCGCTGCCCAGCAGGCCCAGCCTGGCACCCGGCAAGCTCCTGGAGGGCATCTGGAACTGGTGAAGGCTCCTCCTGGCCGACACGCTGCCACCAACACAGCCAGTGGTGGGGAGAGAGTTGGACTGGCCAAAACGGCTGCAGCAGGAAGAGACAAAAAGTTAGATACTGGCGAGCACTGGTTCAATTACTGAACACAAGTGGTGGGATGTTAAAACAGCAGCAGTTGTGCATTCAAATAAGCAAAAAGGCCAAGAAGATATCCTCATTTGATAAAGCTGTACTGCTGGAAGGAGCACCAGAATGGTTTTGAACTAATTTTAAATAATAAATAAACACTTCTGTGTCGGAGTTAACATTTATTTTACATGCTAATTAGAATTTTGTCTTTACTCCCTAACAGTGGTGATAATTTAATCCCTTTGAAACCACACCACTGTTAATAAATATGTACAGTAGGAGGCTGTTTTGAGTAAAAACTAACTCGCTTTTGTAGTTTTCTAAACACAGAATAGGAGGAAATAATATAAGGAATCAACACATTTCACAGCTCTGTTTCTGACATGTCCCACCTGCTCAATGATTTACAGCAGAAATCTGCATCTGGATCTTTCTGGTTGTTTTCTAAAAGTTAAAGTAACTTTGATTTGAACTCTCTTCATCGCAGACCGTACCACCAGAAAATGAACATGACTGTACATCTGTGTGTTTACCTCCTCTGCGGTCGGTACCCTGCTATGTCAAGGAGAGTTTTCCTCGGAAT
Source organism: Chromis chromis (assembly GCA_900302755.1). NCBI lineage: Eukaryota > Metazoa > Chordata > Actinopteri > Pomacentridae > Chromis > Chromis chromis. The sequence goes on from OMNN01085945.1 coordinate 12,391, forward strand.
GGACCGGAACAGCCTCTGGACCTGCTGTTTCCATGACAACAGCCTCTTCTTCTGCGTCTCGGTGAAGGACTGACGAGCAGAGGGAGGGGGAGAACAGGGAGTACGAATCAGCGATGAAATGAAGCATGACTGCTGGAGAGCATTGCTCAGGATTTTCAGGTGCTTTGTGTCACAACAAAAGATTCTGCTTCACATTGGAGAACATTTAAAGCATCATAGTGCACATTTATATTATAACACACTGATACTTAACTGTAATTCAAGAGTTTCAAAAGACACAGAGATACAGAGACAGACCAAGGCCATCTATGATCCATGATACTCTGTATTTTTACTGACACAATTTACTTTTCAATTACATAATTAAGACAATGAATTCTCAAAGTTTTATGATTTGTGTGCTGCTAATAAATCACAATAACAGACGCACTGATAATATTCATCTATAAATAATAGATTATGTGTGGGGCATTATTAATAATTTATCCTCAAAGCTCTTTTATAATTTGTCTTTTTATACTATGAAAGTTAAGCATATACAATTTGAACAACTTGTTTCTCATACCCCTTTTCCACCAAGAAGAACCAGGTGCTAGTTCGGTTCTGGTGCTTAGTTGGTTCAAATCTCGTTCCTCCTAAGAACCTGTTTGCTTTTCCATTGGCAAGGAGTCAAGTTGGAGCCACGCCATTGCGTCACCGTAAAACGATTACGCTTGCATCGATTACAGAGCAGTTAAACAAACGCAATAAGTTGATGACAATATTTATGTTTATCTTTAGAAAGATCATTATCTTTATAAAGATAAACATCTTTACAAAGGCGGTGGTCCGCGAAGCGGAGGTCGCCTGTCGCGTGGGCACATCCACGATCGCGCTACTGGTGGGACCATTTGTACCGGATTTCAGCGCAACAGTTCTTCCGTGTGTCCTGGGAGTCATTCCAATACATCTGCGATCAGACCAGGGACGTCCTGGAGAAAAAGGATACAAATCACCTCTTGTGTGTCCCTTTCCACCGTTGATCACTGGTCATGATAACCCCAGCCCCCAGCCCCTGACGTACTCGGTGCTTAGCTCTGGCCCAGCAAAGAGTTGGTTCTTGCTAAGCTCCAGTTTTTAGCACCTGGAGCCGGTGCTTACACGGTGGAAACACAAAGAACGGGTGCTAAGTCAGGCTCTGGCTCCGAACTAGCACTGGAACCAGCTCGGTGGAAAAGGGGTAATATACTCCTTTCTGCATTGTGTGAAAATATATATTCAAATACAGTTCAGGAAGAAATGAAAAGACAAATTAATTAATTGCTATTTAAACTTAAAGCTTTAACCCTCTAAACCCCAAAGCCCACGGTTTAAAAGGCATGTTATCTTTAATAAACTGAAAAAAAAATTAAAAAAATTCACAACTTATCGGGGCCAGAAACTGAAAAAAGAATCGTCAAACTTTCCGAAAATTCCTGAACTAATCATGTGACGTCCTGTTCTGTTGGGAAAATGAACCAAACCTAAGTTTAAAATCGTGATAATTCATCAAGATAATTCTACATGTCTCATTTAACATCTTTTTTTTATTTTAACATTTTTTATATCCTGTAAAAAAAAGGGGAAAATAACACTCCTCAAAAGAAGCCATGATGTGACAGAATTTAGGGCCATTCGGCTGAACTGCAGGATGTGTTACACGGAGCAGAGAGGAGACAAATATAGGAACAAATTAGACAGATTGAGAGAAAAAATAAAACACATTCACTGGTAATAAAGTAAGTGCAACGTGGCTCAAAGACAATACATGGATGAGCAAGTTGTTGGAAAATACATTAAGCATGCGTCATGTCCATTTTTTCCCAGTATTGGAAACATTTGAGGGCACTTGGAAAAATGTTAACTTTTTGGGTTCTCTTTTCGTCTAGTCATGGTTGCTCTGTTTCCATAGAGGTGCAGGACTTTATATTGCAGTGAAAAATGAGCCCATAGTGAGTAAAAACATGACAGGGGCAGAAAAGGACCAGAAACTGATTGGAGTGTTAAAGAATATTATTTGTGTTATAAAGAGCTATATAGTGGTAGACACGTTGCTTACTGGGAATTTTAATTTCCAGTGACTGATGCTAATATCACACTTAACATGACAGATATGAGCGGGTTACCTCGTGGATAAGGCACTTGTCGATGAGTTGTAGGTAGGAGCTGATGTTGTCCTCATCTGACCTTGACACCAGCAGCTGGGTACAAACTGTGGATGGAGTAGAGATGGAAAATGTAAACAAAACCCTCCTTCTGTCCAATAATTCTAAACTGAGCAGTGATGTATGCAGCTCACCTTTGCCCATGACACGAGTGAACTGACCAGGCAGATCCCCCTCAGCGATGACACTTGTTCCAGACTCGGCCTCCCCTCCGCCTCCCCCTGTTAGGTGGGATCCGGGCGCGGCGCTCTTGCCCTCAGGGCTCAGCAGGGGGCGCTGCAGGGAGGCCTCCTCTCCGCCACTGACAGCCTTGATAGGAGTCATGATCATTTGGTGGAGCTCCTGCAGCGGGGCGCGTAGATTACTGCCCCCTAACACATCCTGGGAGCAGTAAGTGAAAGCAGGGAAGGGAAGGGAGAGAGTGTTTTTTACTTGACAGAACCTGTGATGACATTTTGAAATCCACTGGAGTGACAGATGAATAGTGGCATTTATCATGTCAAGAATAAGTACTGCAGCTTCAGGCTACACATGTGAACAGTCTTCCTTTAAGAAGAAAAATTTTACTTTTGACCTACATAATCATAATCTACATTGGGTCATTGGGTTCCTTCCTTCTCTACATTGACCCATCCTATTCAAAGTTAACCTTAACTATACATACTAGGAGCAGTGGGCTGCCGTGGTGCAGCACCCGGGGAGCAGTCAGGGGTTAAGGGCCTTGCTCAAGGGCCCACAGTGGTGGTGACTGGGACAAGCGGTCACTCTTACTTCCCCACCTCTACCTCTTGCCAGTCCAGGGACTCGAACCAGCGACCTACCGGTTACAAGTTCGCTTCACAGTACAGTAGGCCACCACTGCCCCTAAAGCATTTATTGCAAGTTCATTCATGGATACAAAATGTCAGAGCCAGACCTCCTGCTTTGGCTTACTTGGTTTTTAGAGCACTCTCAGGCCAAAAAGCACATCAGGTATTCATAGACAGGGTGCTGTGTCGTGTCAGAATGAGGAAAAAAAAGGAACTGAGCTTTTCCTCTCCCACTCAGATATCGTTTCATGGCCATGGATCGACTGGGCATGGACCTTCAGAAAGTCTGTGATGAGAACAGAGGCCGTCTGAAGAAGGCCACTGTACTCCAGCTTGGCCAAAGACTGGTGAGATAATCACCATGGAACATGGTCTTTTTCTGTCCACTGATTCTTTTATAAAGAAGCTGGATGGAGCTAAAGCACCAGCTGCTCAGCCAGTACATTTGCATTCAAATGCCAGTTTAACAGATAATGACCCCTCTTTCCCATAAAGTGAACCTTTTTGATATGTGTGTTCACTTCTTTTTCATTAGTCTGCTCATCATAATTGCCATTCTTGTTTTGTGTGTTTTTGGCTGCTCTACCAGGTGGATGTTCTGCAGTATATTCATGAGAATGAGTATGTCCATGCAGACATTAAAGCTGCCAACCTCATGCTGGGTTACAGAGATCCTGAACAGGTTAGTCCACTGCACATCTCTGGTAATTATCCTGCATGTGCACACTAGTGAGGTCTGCTCAGTTGTACAAAATTCACACTTTATGCAGCAATTAAGGGCTCTCCTTCTGTGTGCTATTTTTATTAATAATGCAAATGGTCAGTTATCAGCTGTCCATTTTAATGAGGTTTATGCCTCTAAGAAGGAAGGACAAATGTGTTTTTTTTTCTTTCTGAATAGCTTTGTAATTATAATGTGTGTGTGTGTTCTGTTCTGCGCTGTAGGTCTACCTTGCAGATTATGGGCTGTCCTACAGATACTGTCCTGATGGAGCCCACAAAGAATACAAGGAAAACCCCAAAAGGTGCCACGATGGAACAATCGAGTATACCAGCCTGGACGCCCACAAAGGAGTCGGTAAGAGTTCCAGTCAATAAGCAGATACACACTAGAGAAAGTTAAAGGCCCGACTGGGTATTTTCACAAATGTGGTGAGCACATTAATAGTCATTTTCTTTGAATTTGATGTGTGACAGTCTAGTTCAGCAGGGTTCCTACAGGGTCTTAAAAAGTCTTAAAAGCATTGAATTTATGAAAATGGAAATAATACCTTAAAATGTCTTGAAAAAATCTTGAATTTTGATATCTTGGTCTTAAATTTTCTCCTTGCCACATTACTTGAAAGTTTTATTTGTCAACCACGGTTAATTTCAATCAAGTGTCGGGGCGGAAACAATAATTTAGAACGCAACGCAGCTAAACACCACTCTTACAATGGAAACGAAGGTATCTCGGAGCTTTTCAAGTGCATGTTTCCTGATTCCGACATGGAACTCAAACTCACGGATTTTGTTTTTCTTTGCCGGTAGGGCTGCGAAATGGGTATTATTATTTTTTAAATGGTCTTAAAAAGGTCTTTAAAAAGTCTTAAATTTAACTTGTAGAAACCTGTA
>OMNN01085946.1:0-17202 GCA_900302755.1 Chromis chromis
GGTTAACAGTATAAACTAGGGGTGGGACTTTAACGCGTTAATTACGAATGATTAATTAATTATAAGAAAAACTGTGATTTTCTTAGATATTATCTGTAATTTAACCAAAAAAAAGGAGAATTTGTATAACAATATAGATTCAGTGTCGTAAATTTGTGGATCCAAAACCCTGCTTAGTGCAACACTAAGTTTTGTCTATTGGTCTGATTCTTTTTAGAGACATTATTATCATATTACAGTTGTTTATTTGAGGTATTGTAGTATATTTTCATATACATAAATAGACTATTTTGCATTAGTATAATGATAGTATTAAGGTTAAATCATTGAAGGTTAAAGCATTATAATAAGGTGACTGTTAGCTTGCTGAGAATAGCTCAGAAGTGAAGAATGTGTCTCCACCTGTGAGAATCATTCAATGATATAAATTTAGGTTTGGAGTTCACCTGGACAGGTCGTAGGTGAAGAGGTTAAACTAAAGTAGGACTGAAGAAAGGAGACATATGTTTTCTCATTTTGGTCATGTCTTTTGGGTATTTTTAACAAGTCTGAAAGAAAGTATATAAGGGGGAGAGAAACTATTGTCAGTGTCTTTCACATGATTTGGCCAAGAGTGGGACCCGGACAAGGCATTGTCTGTAGATGCTATGTGTGTTCATTAAAAGCCTTTTTGAGAACAACATGGTGTCGGCAAAGAATCTCTTCATCCACCAATCTACAATCCACTATCCATCATCTTGGCTAATCCTGTCTCCAGATACTTCAACGGACACACCCAGACAAGGTGAACACACACTCCCACTATTCACACACACACCACCGTTAGGATGATGATGTAAGACATTTGTTTCAATTAAAACAACAGAAACATATTTTGTCTTGAGTAAACAGATCAGGCTTTTACAGAAAAATAACATCCAGCTTTGATGATGGGTCCTGATTGATCCTCTCTCCATGTCGGGAAAAATGTGCAATTAAAACTAAATGATGACATTACTGTTGCTCATCAACTTTCTCTGTTTGTAGACGCACGTATGAATCCTACTGCTGTCTATTGCTGCAGGTATTAAATATATTCAGAGGAAACTGTTGTAAACAGCTGGAAGCAACAAACGTCTGCTCCAGTTACTGTGTTGACGGAAAAAAAAACTTGTGTACACTTGAGTGTAATTTTTGCTATGTTATCTATGGATTTCGACATTTGAAGTTGTAGAGCAAAATGAATGAGAGAGATGTGCTGTGATTTTGGCACACACACTGTATTAAGCCCTCTCTGTGATGTCTTTGGAAGAATATCGGTGCTAAAACACACACACACACACACACAGACAACACACCCACGTGCAGACAGAGAAACCAGCAGACCAGAATGTAATATAAAAAGTTTTGTTTGTTTTTACAAAGAATCACTTCCAAAAAGCAAGGGATTCGGGAACGCAATTTGCTTATACAGTATGTATGAATCAAATATTCATGAATAACATGACCTCTTACCTTATTGTGAGTGATTACGATTGACTACAGCTGGTGACTCCTCTGAGCCACTTGAAATAGGTCTCATTGGTGATAAATATACATTTGGTCATTTTGCGCCTACTTTTTGATTATTTTTCTCCTTGTGGTCATTTTGGTGGACATTAAATTATACTTATACTTGATAAATTAGTTTATTGATACTGAAGAATAAGTATGTCAGTGGCATGTTTCTGTTCTAACTGCTGCAGGTTTACAATGTTTTGTAAAACGTTAGAAAAAAGTTGCAATCTTTAATTCTGTCTTGTTTTTGTTTTTTTAAAGCTTGTTATATTATCCATTGTGTCAAACCTGCATCTTAGAAAATCTTAAATGTAGTGGAGAAGAAAGTGCAATATTTACATCTGAAATGTGGTGGAGTGGAATCAGAAAGTAGCACAACACTGAAAAACTCAAGTAAAGTAAAAGTACTTACAGAAATACAGTATTTAGGTAAACGTACTGCTTGTGATAAAGTTGCACACATTTTATTATGGGTCCATACTTTGGGTCTCATGAAGACAACTGAGTAAACTTCCTGAGCTGATGCAGACCTGTGTGTGTCTGGAGTCAGGATGTGGTTAGCTTAGCTTAGCACAAAGACTGGAAACAGGTGGAACCAACTAGCCTGGTTCTGTACAAAGTTCAGAAATACACCAGTAAACATTTCTACAGCTCACTATTAAACACTAATCTCATTGTACATGTACAAAAATGCCTGAATGTCATCTTGTGGTTTCCTGAGAATCAGCACACATTTAAACTTCAGACAGCATCCTGTGCGCCATGTGTTGCTGACAGTGGATTAGGATTGGTCCTGGTCCATGGAGGCTGGATTCAGGCTCGAATAGTTATAGTTGTCAGGTACCTAAAAACAATACAAAACACATTAAAAAGGTAATATATAGTGGAAATTGATTATTTACTGTGCTTTGTACATCTTCAAAACTTGGAGGCCTCCCAGCTTTACAAGCCAGTCAGAACTTTATCGATTAAAGCCCGCGACACACTACAGAGACCCACTTCAGAGAACACACACTCGATCAAAAAAAAGACAGATCGCACAAGACTTCTCTCTTCTGATCTAACAGATTCTTCAGCAGAGTATCAGGTTCTTCACGCTCATTATTCCACATCTCGCGGAGTCAAACGTGACTTCAGTGTAAACAAACGGCATGAATGTGGGCTTTATGCATTACAGCGCGATTTGGAGGTCTACTTCATTTACGATCTCTCCTTCCGAGCGGATCGGACCGGACAAAATCACTCGTAACACACCACAGGAGAATCAGACACGATGTCGTTTGCAAACATCCGACAATCGGGCCTTTGCCAGCTTTGATCGTAAGTAAGGGGGAGATCGGGACAAAAATCGGCCCGATTATTCTGTAGTGTGTCGCGGGCTTTAGAGAGAGTTACTGTCACATTTCTTACATTTGAAGGTTTGGATCTGTTGTTTTTCATCCATTGGAACAGAAAACCAGCCAACAGGACAACAACCGCAGCTGCACATACAACCAGAGCCACAATGTAACCTGGACAAGAGGCACATAAGAAGAAGAGTCGAGAGGATGGCTCTGACTTCTGTTGATATTGTACTATAAGGACATTACTAAAGCTGGTGGCAGGAGATTACCTGTACACCGCTTTGTGGTTTCAGAGGGATCTGAGAATAGAATAGAAAGCCTTTAGTGTCATTATACAAAGTCCAATGAGATTTAAAGAGCCGCTCTCTGAGTGCATCAACAATATTCATTATAAAATATTCTAAAACTCTGTAAGAAAGGAAAAAAAAGAAAAACAATGTCATTGGAACTGTGAACAATCAGATCTAGAATCAGATCAATCCTGATGGAGGTGTGACACGCTGCTGTAAACAGAGTAAAAGCCAGTTGAAGTCTTGTTCTTTTAGTGGACAGCAGGGGGAGACAAAGTTTTTGCAACAGAGCTGACCATGGCAAATTCATTAAAGATCAACTGTGATGGCGTGAAGAATAGCAATATGTAGTAAATATGGTTATTAAAAAGAAGATCATAACTTTATGAAACATCTGTACAATCCCACTGATGGAATTTATTTTTTTCTACATTCTGAACAATAAAGTTTTTGAGGTCAAGCATCCAGATACAGCCCATTGTATAAATAATGCAGTGAATTGTTTTCTAAGCTGTATGAGCGTTATTGAGTAATGACTCACTGAGAACTTGGAGATATATTTCTCCAATTCTTCCCGGAAATACGATGATCTTATATAATCCACTGTCCTCCATCTTCAGGGGCCCGAGAGTCAAGGCTCCGTTTATTGGGTTGATCGAAGCTCTTTCCTCGTAAGCTGGGAACACAAACAGCCCCGATTTACCCATAGAGGCGACCAACCTCGTCGTCTTCAGGTTGCTGTGGGTCCATGATATGATGGTGTAGCTCAGCTTGTCAACCAGCGTTTTTAGAGTCACGGAGTTTCCGAAATTTGCCTCCACTGGACCCGGAGGCAGAATATCCTGATCTGCACGAGATCCTGAGGGACACAAAGTCACAGAAAGTAACATTAGAGGACAGGAAGTGGAGAAAAACAAACACTAGGATATTAAATTCTCACAAAGAAGCCCAAAACAGCATACAGTACAATAATATATACATTGTTACCTCTGCCAAGCGCGAAGCCGGCGTTTATCTGTTTGTCTGTCTATTTGTTAGCAAGATAACTTGAAAAGCTATGAACGGATTTTGATGAAATTTTCAGGAAATGTTGATAATGGGCCAAGGAACAAGTGATTACATTTTGGTGCCCCCCGATCCCTCCCCCAAAGTATATTAATTGGACCCCAACATCCATCGCACCGGCTCAATTTTTACATTTTAGCGCCTTGCACGCCACCCTACCCCCCACCCCCCACATGAGCTGAATATTTGGATATTCGTCATACGGACCAACCCTAATGAGTGGACATGAGCTGCTTGGCGGAGGTCTGCACTCTGCGAGAGCTTTTCTAGTTTGACAATATTTTATCAGGTTACACTCAAGAAAGGCTGCAAAAATACACAGAAAATTGCTAAATAATATAAACAGCTCAGTTTGAAAAGCCCGATGGCACAAAGTTTCCATCTTACCGGTGAAAAAGAGCAGAAGCAGAAGTGACTTCAAGGCAAACAGATCCATCCCAGACGGTTCGAGGCTTCCCAGCACAAATGAAACTAAACTGCAGTAAAAGCAGCTTTTAGATGGACACACCCAGACAAGGTGAACACACATACACACTATTCACACACACACACCACCTTTAGGATGATGATGTAAGACATTTGTTTTCAATTAAAACAATAGAAACATATTTTGTCTTGAGTAAACAGGTCAGACGTTTACTGAATAATAACATCCAGCTTTGATGAAGCTCAGCCCTCATTTGATTTACCTGCAGCTGATAAAGTGTGACTCTGACAGCACACCTGTGTGAGGAGAAGAAAAATCAACAGTGCGACGTCCCTTTAGGTCCTGATTGATCCTCTCTCCGTGTCGGGAAAATGTACAATTAAACTGAATGATGAAATTACTATTGTTCATTTCTCTCTTTGGAGACACACGTATGGATTCTACTGCTGTCTATTGCTGCAGGTATTAAATACACTATCTAGCCAGATGTATTGGCCCTCCCCTCCAAATAATTGAATCCAGGTGTTCCAATCACTTCCATGGCCACAGGTGTGTAAAATCAAGCCCCTAGACATGCAGACTGCTTCCACAAACATTTGTGAAAGAATGGGTCGCTCTCAGGAGCTCAGTGAATTCAAGCGTGGTACCGTGATAGGTTGACACCCGTCCCTTCGTGAAATCTCCCCAATACTAAATATTACACTGTCAACTGTGGTATTATAACAAAGTGGAAAAAACTGGGAACAACAGCAACTCAGCCATGAAGTGGTAGGACATGTAAAATCACAGATTGGGGTTAGTGGATGCTGAGGAGCACAGTGGACAGAAATCATCAACCTTCCACAGAGTCAGTAGCTCCAGACCTCCAGACTTGGTGTGGCCTTCAGATCAGCTCCAGAACAGTGGTAGAGAGCTTCATGGAATGGGTTTCCATGGCCGAGCAGCTGCATCCAATTCACAAAAAGAAACTTTAGGGTCCCTAACCCTGGTCCTCGAGGGCCGCTATCCTGCATGTTTTAGATGCTTCCCTCTTCCAACACACCTGATTCAAATGATCAGGATCGTTATCAGGCTTCTGCAGAGCTTGATGATGAGCTGGCTTAGGTGGTGGTAACACAAAGAACTGGTGCTAAGTCAGGAACTGGCTCCCAACTAGCACTGGAACCAGCTCAGTGGAAAAGGGGTAAATGTGATAATAGCAGGTCTTAGCAACAGACATCAATAGTTATAAGAAAACATGTTCAATCAAATACATTTGATGCACACCAGTCAAACCAGAAGCAGCTTGACCCAGGACGCCCTCCGTGCACTCTTTGGTTTTGCTTACTTTCTTTATTTAACGTGTATTGAGTGAGATAATTCCTTTATCCTCATTTATTTTGATTTATGAGTGCAGAACTATGTAAACGTGTGGTTTTCATTGTTGTGGTGCCATTAAAAAAACATCCAAATGAAACTTTTCTGCTTGTTTTTATTAAAAAGCAGCACACAAGCATCAATAACTATCGATATCAACTGAAACGAAACACTGAAACAGTCCGACTTTAGTGAGTTTTTCGTAGTCAATCAGCACTCAGTTGGATTTAGTCCAGGTTAATCTTGCAGGAGTTGCAACCAGGGCTGACTTACTGCACCGTTTAACCCTTTAAGACGTGAGCCTCAAAATGTCCGCCTGGTCTTTGTTTTTTCTTATTTTGATTAGAAAAAGGTCAGAAAATATTATTTGTTCTTTACGATTTACTGCCTATTATAAGAGTTACGGTAATTTTCCAGTGAAATTACCGTAATCACACTATTTTGGCTGTAAAGCAAAACGGTCAATATAGTTATTTCATTCGTGCCCCTGTTGGAAAATTACCGTAATGACACTATATTGGCTGTAAAACACAATGACGTTACGCTTTACAGCCAAAATAGTGTCATTATGGTAATTTCACTGGAAAATTACCTTAAATTACCGTAACTCTTATAATAGGCAGTAAATCGTAAATAACAAATAATATTTCTGACCGGATTCCTGAGGGGGCACAAATTAATTTACCGTAATAACACCTGTAAAGCGCGATGCCTCCGATTTTTTTCCGATAGCACAAACGGTGACATATTTACGGTATTCCAAAGTGCGCTAGCCCAAACGTGTCGCCAATGACGCACCAGGACTTAAAGGGTTAACAACCTTCAGCCCTGCCAACTCGCTCCAACTCCCTCGAAAAAGCAGGTTAATCTGCCGAGATCTGCTCAGCTCCACCTTCACCTACTGCAGTCAACGGCACACTTGTGGTTCCTGACCTGTGAATACCACGTGAATCTCCTGTCGCACGCGCTGCACTTGAACGGCTTCTCCTGAGTGTGCAGCGCCATGTGCGTGGTCAGGTTGGTCTTTTTGGAGAACCTCTTGCTGCAGACGGAGCAGCCGAACGGCCTCTCCCCGGTGTGGACTCGCAGGTGATTCACCAACGTGCAGCGCAGACTGAAGCTCGTGTTGCAGACCGAGCAGGTGAACGGCTTTTCCCCCGTGTGGGTTCTCAGGTGCGTGGTCATGTTCGAGCGCTTGGTGAATTTTTTGCCGCAAAACGGGCAAGGGAACGTTTTGTCTCCGGCGTGGCGTTTCATGTGGATCTGCAGGTGGTCCTCGCAGCCAAACCTTTTACCGCACTCGGAGCACCTGAAAGGGTTCTTCAGAGGAAAGAAACCAGAGGGAGGTTGTCCGCTGTCCTCGGTCTCGGCAGAAGTCTTATTACCGTCTGGATCGAAGCTCATGGCTGCTTCTGATTCTCCATCTGCTTCTATGTTTAAATGTTCTGCATCTCTGGTGGCTACAGTTTGGGTTTCAGCTTCTGCTTCAACAACTTCTTCGCTCTTTGCGGGCACGGCAGCGAACGGGAACTTGAGGTCGACCTCCTCCAGCACATGAAGCTGCTCTCCATCCCGACTGCTCCACAGTTCCTCCTGTTCCTCCTTGACTTGCGACGGCCTTGGCTCCTCCTGCTCCGGACGGGGACTCCACTTCTGCTGCTCAGGGGGAGCCTCTTGAATCACAGCAAACATCCCAGAACAAGCTGGAAAACACAATCATCATGTAAATCTGCCTGTTATGGAAGACGCAATCCATGAAACAGTGTTAAGTGATTTGTATCTTCAAGTCTAATGTCAACTTTGAGTGGAAATATATTTGTTATTTTCTACCATCTTTTCAGTTACTGTTACGTAACCGTTCCACAAATTCAAGCAGCACATGATTCATTTGTACATGATCTGTATCTGATAATCTGTATCTATAAATGAAATCTGTGACTCCTGTATCAAAACTTGTGCGTCAATTTTGCATTTTTTAACATAAATACATCTGTTAATGTCCAACTGTGCTGCTGCTCGCATCCTGGGCTTAGCAACGCCCAAGACAACTGTGATTGATCTGAAAATGATTTTCCCCACATTTGGACCACATTAGACCAGGTCCAACCTGGTCTAGATTTCCCTACAGAGTCTGAGGAACAGTTTGTGTCTTGTGGAACATTTATTATTTATATTATAGCATTTTTGAAAATGCAAAAATGGTGATTTCACTATTATTTCTACATCTGGATCACATTAGACCAGGTCCAGATCTAAAACCTTTAAGAAACCTTTATTTTATTTGTGAAAATGCAAAAAACTACAAAAAAAAGGGAGAAACAAAATTCTTGGGGGGAACCTAGACCACATTAGACCAGGTCTAGATATAAAACTACCGTAAAAGACCAGTCCAAGCTGGACTAGATTAACATACAGAGGCTGAGGAACAATTTGTGTCTTGCGGAACCTTAATTTTATTATACCACAATTCTGAAAATGCAAAAAGGGAGATTTCACCATTAATTTCCACATCTGGACCACATTAGACCAGGTCCAGATCTAAAACCTCTACATTTCGACTGTTCAAACCTGGGCTTGACTGTCATTAAACACAATCTCATATTGAGAAATCTTATTTGTACTTCTGAAAATGCTAACCAGGGAGGTTTCACTATTATTTCCCACATCTGGACCACATTTGACCAGGTCTAGAAATAAAACTACCCGTTATGTGAAGCAGCTTGCTGTTGGTTTTGTCTCCCTCCTCCTCCCTCTGCCTGTTGCGCACCTGAGTGGAATCAACACTCAGGTAGAGAGGAGGAGGAGATAAGAGGGACTGAGGTTTTTCCCCTTCCTCCTTTTCTTTCTTCCCCCAAGCAGGTTTCTTACCATGCCCGTTTAGGGGATGGGGATTTTGTGTTTTAGTTCATGTTAGTTTGGACTGGAGACTGCCGGCCGTGAAGTTATTCGTCTTTTGGTTCATCTAGATTTCTTTATTAGGTAGTTTAGGGGGAGACGCTGGGAGCGACGGCCCACTGCGTGGTTGGCCCAGTGTCTTCCCTCCTTTTGTTTTTTTTGGACAGTCTCCTGTCTCCTTTGTTTCTCATTAAGAGACTTGAGGAGGCACTCTCTTTATAGGGAAGAACTGGAGCAAACCTTTCAGGCCAAGTTGGATAATGCAAAGGTGTCCTCAGAGATTAATGACAAGGCAATGAGCACAGCTAAGGAGGAGCTACAGGAGTCCCGCACAAACCTCCTCACTACCTGTGTGCTGTGCTGCCTATTGTCTCTACACTCCCTGTCCCTCTTATCTCCTCCTCCTCTCTACCTGAGAGTTGATTCCACTCAGGTGCGCAACAGGCAGAGGGAGGAGGAGGGAGACAGGGCCTACAGAAAGAGAGAGACACAAAACCATCAGCAAGCTGCTGCACATAACACTACCTTAAAAAAAAACTGGTCCAAGCTGGACTGGATTTCCCTACAGAGTCTTGAGGAACAGTTTATGTCTTGTGGAACTTTAATTATTATTATTTATATTACTGCATTTCTGAAGATGCAAAAAGGGAGCTTTCACTATTAATTCCCACATCTGGATCATGTTAAACTAAGTGAAAATGCAAAAAAAAAAAATTCTGGGGGGCATCTGGTCTAATGTGGTCCAGATGCCCCCCAGAATTTATTTTCTTTGCATTTCTAGATATGAAACTACGTTATGAAGACTAATAAAATCTGGACTAGATTTCCCTACACAGCAACAGTTTATGTCTGGAACCTTTATTATTTTTCTGAAAATGCAAAAAGGGAGATTTCACTATTTTTTTTTTTTTTCCACATCTGGACCACATTAGACCAGGTCCACATCTAGAACTACAACATGTGGACTTACAGAGCCGGTTTAAAGCCCACATCCTAAGAGGCATTGGTTAACAGCCCTACCACAGAGTGTCATGTCATAATAAAAGCTCTGAAGCCACCTGCCGGGTGTCTCCGCTGCAGGTCTCTCTCCGCCTCGTACTCCGCCATCGTCCTCTCAAACAGCGACAGAATCTCCTCTGCAGCTGCCGTCAGCCGCTGGTTCACCAAAACTCTCAGCATCTGCACTTTAGACATGTTTGGTCTTTTCACGAAGCAGCATCAACTTTTGCCTCCAGGTGAGCTCGGTGTCGGAAGCGGGCGTGTTGCTAGGTGACACCGTTGCGTAGCCAGAGCTAGCAGGCTAAGCTAACGTCCTCAAGCGGTCTGTCCGGAGGAAAAACACGCAGAGAAAAATGAAGGTCGGCCACACGGAGCTGCTCGATATTCACTCCTGCTGTCAGTCTGCTCTGGTTTGTAACGAGAGGAGACCTTTAACGAAGCCAAGCGGCAGAAACAAACCGACCTGTTCAAACAATGGAGGCTGAGACGCACTACTTCCGGGGCTAACCTTCAAAATAAAAGCACGCAATGCCCCACTTCCTTTATTATTCTGAGACTTTCAAGCTGCAACTTATGGGAAGTTGATTTAACATTTAATAACTATTCCATATGCGTGATAGACACAGGGGGCCTTCAAGTAGAGAAGAGGCCATGAGAAATTAATCTGTAATTCAAGAACAAATAAAAAATAAATTCTGGCATTTATTTCAAAATCACAAATGAAAGAAGTTTCAGGTGTCAGAATAAAAACAAAAATGGAAAAACAATCAAGCACTGTCCATTTGTGTTTTTTACTCGTTCTTATTTTCATTTTCTGTTTGGAAAATATGTTTTGTCAGCTAAATATGGACAGAACATATTTTGAATAAATTTTATCTACATTTTTAGTCAGAACGCACATATTATTTGTCATGTTTATGTAAAATACATGAATTACATAAGTCTGCTGCTACATAATATGTCAATGGATTGCCTTAGGCCAGGGATGGGCAACTCCGGTCCCGAGGGCCACCATCCTGCATGTAGATGCTTCCCTCTTCCAACACACCTGATTCAAATGATCAGGATCGTTATCAGGCTTCTGCAGAGCTTGATGATGAGCTGATCATTTGAATCAGGTGTGTTGGAAGAGGGAAACGTCTAAAACATGCAGGATAGGGGCTCTCGAGGACCAGGGTTGGCTACCCCTGATCTATAAGGCCTTGAAAACTAATAAGGTCTTAATTAAGAATATTTGTGACTGTTTTAGTTAGATTGGTTGTGTGTGGGAGGTTGTTTAGACCAAATGATTCCCATTGTTGTAATGTTGTATAGGCAATTTATTCTTATAGGTCTCTCTTGCTCAAGAGATTTTTTTTTTTTTATCTTAATGTGATTTCATGAATAAATACATCTTAACTGAAATTACCTGTAAGCAACACCTGGATATCATGTCAGGATTTGGTTTGGCCATCATGCTCCCAGTGGTTTGGACTGTGACAGAACCTGCATTGTTTCAGAAGCAGTGTAGTTTTTTTTTTTTTTTTTAATGCCAATCAGTAGATCTCAAATCCTCAATCTTGGATATTTTTTTTTATTACAGTTCAGGTGAGCTGTGCATTGCTTTGCATTCAGTTATTCATCTGATTATCAAAAGATCACGGTCAGGCTATACTGCAACATGAATCTTGCAGCAGCTGTAGTAGTAGCAATTCCGTGTGTGCTCAGAATCATGCATCACTACACTTTCTCTGACATTTCAAAAGCTACCTTTCATCCCACTCATAAAGCCCTAGTGTGGAGCACATTAGTTATCTCCCTGAAACAATCCCCTTCTCCAGGTTCAGTCCTTTTGTCAAAAGATCTCCAGTGCAAGTGTTGAACCTTGGCACTGAAGATTCTATCATCCACACGGGGGAAAAGACATCTTTCTCCCTGCAGATGTATGACGGATCTGTTTGTGTATGTACCGCTGTGTGTTCGTTCTCTTTTGCTGGCCACCAATCACCACGCTTTCCTGCTCTTGATATTCCAAAACACCAAACCATGTTCTTACGTCTGTGCCGTGATCTGCACAGCTGGCTGCCACTCATATACTCAAAAGGTTGATTCCACATCACCTGACAAAGAGCTGTGCCCTGACATGGCTACTGACCCATAACTGATAGGGGCTACATGTGCTCCTACGGTACAAGCCAGGCCAGCTTTGGATGTGAAGATGCCTCAGTTGTCCTCTTCACCTTTTATTGACCCAACAAGAATGCCACTTCTGCGGAGTCACATCTCTTGTCTGTTTTGCTGGACAGACTTTCACAAAGTGGGGACCGCTGCTGGACAAACATGCTCTAAGTGACACTGTTTTGCTCAGCCCCAGCATTGTGCTCCTGCTCACAACCATATCAATCTCCCAGCTTTCCTGGATTAGGTTTAAATAAAACACAGCAGTCCTACTTGACTTTTATAGTTGGCTTTCATCTTTTTTTCCCTCTTGCCTCTTTTCACCTCCCTTTCCCCTCACCCTAATAAAGGCAGAAAATAGAGAATGGCCTATAATCTGACTGTGAGGGTGAACAAAGGGACAGAACATGTGGTTTCTTTCTTGCTTTCCTTTTTGTTTTTCTGCTTTATTTTCTTTCTTGCTATCTTTCTTTCTAGCATTTTCTTTCTTATTTTACCCTTTACCTACCCTTCCTACACCAGAGTCTGTTTCTGTCCTACGTTCATGCAGCCTTGGTAGCTCCGTGGAGTCCAGGCCCTCTTTGATCTGCAGTCCAGAACACAGGATGAGAGTTATCCGCTGGCAACAACAAGAACATCCCATTAGGAGCTGGACAGAGCCTTGACAGACACTCTCTGCTGCCGCTGCTGCTGCCTGGCCCTAAAAGCTCACTGCCTGCTGCTGCTACTGCTGAGTCTCTCTGCTACTCCGCAGCTCAGGGTGGGCATTACTGGCTCAGCACACTTGACGCACAAGCTCAGAGTGAGGTTCACTTGTTGAATTCAAAATCTTGGGAACGGCGTCTTTGCAATTTATTTTTAGTTAGTCTTGGAGCTGTCACCCGCCGGTGTTTGTGGCATTTCAGTTCTGGCTGATCAAGGTGCCTGAGCAGAACTGGGATCTTTGATTCAGGCAGGCACAGTCTGATGAAAGAGATATTTTGTCGAGAAAGTGATTTCACTTTAAGGTCCATGGAGAAGACCCATTCCCTTCTTCAAAAGATGTTCTGGAGGTTTTTTTTACGTTTTCCCTTTCATGTGTAATATACCTGGGAACCTTGGCAAGCTGTGTGCTGATTATCTCCTCTGCCTAATTCAGGCTATTATGGATCACAATAATGCAGTGTGATAGACAGCTTGTGCCGACACAAAGCATGTATTCATCATGTTGTAATCAGAGACTTGCTATAACATCAAAACTGATGCCATCGCTTGTTTAGAGTGAATGGAAGAAATGAGACAAAGAGGAGTTGATGGGCCTGCTGGTAATATCCCCATGTCAGTCCAAAATCTAACCACAAATGATAAGATATTTTTTAGCAAAGGGATTTCTATTCATAGAAGACAGACAATCAACTTAAAAAAACAAAACAGAGACAAGGTCACATTAAAATAATCAGCCTGTTGATTATTTTTTAATGAAGTCAACATATACCTCGTCTCTATTTTCTTGATTTTGTTGCTGTTTCTTGAAATGCACACAAAGAATGTCGCACATCCAGCTGAAGCCGCCTCGTTATCTTAAACAGGCCAAGCATTTGTCTTGGTCTCTATTGTTTTGCCTTCATGCAGAAAATCAATGGAGCTCATTCATCACATGCTCATTGAAAATGAGCATATATTTGTTTGAACATTTGTGAGGATTTTTCAGGGTAGTGTGAGGCAGAGGAGCAAGATTTATCAAAACTGCAGGCAGTAGATTCTCCAGTCACGGTATTTGCTTGCTGAAAAAGCATTATTTTCTGTCCCCTTATCTTCTCTGTGCATCTGACACATACAAATCACAGACACATGATCGTATAGGATGTAATTAATGCATGCATGCAATACATGCACTTGCAATCTCTCACACACACACAAACACACGCATAGAGAAATACTCACTGTGGTTTCTGTTTCCGTCACAAACAACCAGTGATGGATAGGCCCTTTCCATTTTAAACAGGGAGAAAACACATGCCCCCGGGGACCCTTGTGTGTGGAAGTACTTTGAAGTGTCCACATTTAATTCTTCTGTATGATAAATGAGAGGAGAGCTGCAGTTGTAGCCTGTGAGGAAAAGCTCTGCTTGCTCAACAAGGGGAGCGGTAACAAATGTAGCGATAGCTGATAAGCTGACTGTGTCTCTTGCTCTTGCTTGTTGTTCTGCTCCCTGCAGACCCCCACAGCCAGATAACAAATCCATCCTATCAATCAAACCCATCAATGGCTGGCTGCAGATTAGAGACAGTGATTTTGGGGCTGATTGGAGGGGAAATGCTGATTACACCTCCCTCTCTCTGACTTGATTACACTCTGCCTGTGTGTTGTCAAGCTCGGCTGCTGAGCTGTAATCACTGGTAGCTAAGATCAGACGCTGTGGCTCCCGACAAGACAAGCTCACACTGCTAGCTGGCTGTGACTTTATGACCATTACTAGGTCATTAAAAATGCCCTTACTTAACACTGTTGGAGCAGAAAAGAACGAGAACTCCAGCGATGAAACCTTTTGTCTCGCGTTTCTGCTTCTTCTCCAAACTCATGTCATGTTCATCACCTCCCATTTTCCCTCCTCCTGCTTCCCTCCACTGTTCTGGCCTACTTCCATCACAGTGGCAGAGGGTCCCATACCGGAGCACACAGCCACACATAAACACACCCACACACACGCAGCGAGCGGAGTCCTAATCTGAGCTTTATTTAGCCGCCTCACCTTTAAAACTGGAGCAGGTACTAGACAGTCTCTTCTGCACCCACTTCAGCTTCTTCTAACATTAGATCCCTCTGCTCCTCCATCACTCTCTATTTACTTCCTTTCAATCACTGCAGCCTTAGAGGGCCCTGCTGTATTTTTTTTGTCACTTTGAGTGTACTGTAGTCTGGCAAGCAGAGGCCACAGTGCATGTCTGGTACAACAAAAATGCACGAGCTACTCGAAGAATGTAAACAAACATTCCCTGCCAGATATGACCAACTTTTCTGCTGGCAAGTTTGCAATGCGTGTGGCAAATTAATTGGTTTTACTCTCATTCTTGTTTATAGAGGAATAATTGTGATGGCTTCACAGTGGGAGCGCAAGAACAAACCAAATTTATTCTTTGTTCCTTATGTAAACAAGGAAACTGCAGGAAAAACAAACTTATTAATGATTTTGATGATGACCGTTCGGGTAAATAAGGAGCATGTCGGTATAAATAGTAAAAAAAAAAAAAAGCCTGCAGCAAAGTCGGACCTCTTTAGAATATGTTGCTAAATATTGAAGGGACGTGTTGGTTTTTGTGATGCAAGCCGGAACAGTTATTTGAGTTTTCTCTGGCTGACTTTATTGGGGGGAAGGGAAAGGAATCAGTCCACTGTGTGCGGTTTGTAACATCTACCAGGGTTTTTCTTCACTTTTAAAAACAGTGGGAAGAGAACACCATCTACCAGGGTCACTCTTTCAATTATTCTGGCTAATGTTTGTTGCTCTAATAACACCCTCCTGCTTTTAATCCTCAACACACCATTTCAGACTGCTGGCATGACTGTGTTCCTAAATAAAGTTC
Organism: Chromis chromis; assembly: GCA_900302755.1. Classification (NCBI taxonomy): domain Eukaryota; kingdom Metazoa; phylum Chordata; class Actinopteri; family Pomacentridae; genus Chromis; species Chromis chromis. Next base: position 15,632 of record OMNN01085946.1, read on the forward strand.
TTTTCATCTCAGCATGCATGTGTGTGTTTTTTTTATTTTATGTGTGTGTGTGTGTGTGTGCGAGAGAGGTACGTTCACATAAAATTCATAACTCTCTGTGTCCTGGTTTTGAACTATCTTTGAAGCCACAAAATTGTCTCATCCAGCATGTGTTAGGTATCATTTCAATTGACACCATGCACTCTGCTACTAGTGCTTTGAATTGAGCATACTTGCATGCTTGTTAGATGGAAACAGCTGTCAGGGGAGATAGCGAGAGTGACTCACTCCTCTTTCCCTCACTTATCGTTTGCCTATTCCAGTCTTGCTCTTCTTATTGTGACCTCCAAGAAAGTCAAAATATTCGCTTCTTTTTCCTCATCTTCTTCTTTTTTTTTCAATCTTAATTTTTTTTTCTTTCTCATATTCACAGTGAGTGCACACAGCGTGCTGGCTGATTTTTGGAAATGTTGTGACCACAGGTGTGTCGTGCACCTGTGGCACAGTCGGGAACAAGGTTGGATTAGTATGAATAAATTATTAGTCTGTGTTGGTGCAGTGTGCTCATGAAGGTTTCTGATATTTTTTCTCTGAGGTTCTGCCATAGAAGCTTCTCAACAGAAAATTCTGTTCTGTGCGCAGGAGGTGCAGGATCACTGCAAATGAATAAAACACATCTTAAGGCTGTTTTTTTATTTTTTTTAAATTCAGTTAACAGTAATACGCAATATTTATGACAGCCTATTTGTCAAAAATAACACAGTAAAGTCAAGGACTAATCTTGCTGCTATTATGTTAATTAAGCTAAGTGGAAGATGTTGACATGTGTTAACATCTTCTTTAAGTACCAAGCACTGAATGTAGAAAATAGTTAAGAGATATTTTAAGAGCTGTCGTTGCTGTGAGGTGGACACCAGCTGTCATTACTGAGGATTTGATTAACTTATCGAACTCCACGGAAAGTTTGAAAGGTTTTATGCACATATAGGTTCTATAGTACTTTGCATTGCAGTTTTTTTCAGAGGAGTCAAATGTTGAAAGTAGTGCTGTCAATCTATTAAAATATTTAATCGCGATTAATCGCACGAATGTCATAGTTAACTCACGATTAATCGCAAATTAATCGCACATTTTTATCTATTCTAAATGTCCCTTGAATTATCAGTTTTAATACTCTTATCAACATGGAAAAGTGGATAGGCTTGCTTTGTGCAAACGGTTTTTATTGAAAACAACAATGTGTCGTTATATTTCACACTAACATTCTCACTTTGAGCAGTCATTCACATTTGAAGCAAAATTTCACACAATGTAACACTATCAATAAACGGATGAGAAAATAAATACTTAGTCACAAAAACAGCCATTTTATTACTAATAAATATTCCTCAAAATTGTTATTTTTTATATATATATATCAAACCAAGTGTTGTAGTATGATCAACAGGAGCTAGCTGAAGGCTGCAGTGATTTTGGTGACACTATAGTGTAAGACTGAAGTTACTGAATGTTTGTGTGTCTCTGGTCCCTGTGCACTCGTCTCACAGCCGGCTACACATAGACACCAGTGTTATTTCTGCAGCTTGAAAGAC
>OMNN01085949.1:0-11710 GCA_900302755.1 Chromis chromis
TGAGTCAAGTAGGGTAGGTCATTCAAGCAAAAATGAACTGAGTTGAGAAAGGGCAACTCGGTCCCGAAAGGGCATGTCTCCCAAGGAAATCCATGAAGACATGGTTAACACATTAGGAAATGATGCTCCATCTTATGCCACAGTGAAACGATGGACAGCCGACTCGGTTCATTGTGCTTGAATGACCTACCCTACCCTACATGACTCAGGTATTGTAAAGGCATTAATGCCCACAATGAGTCCAAATTGAACTCAAACTATTGTGACATGTTGCTCTCTCAGAGGACTAAACATTTTGATTAACAAGTCTTGTTTTCTTGGTCAGGCTCAAAACTTATCAATCACCCCTCGTATATGTACATTTTAAATATTTTTTTTAGTCTTTGTTTTGGTGTTTTTAGGGAATAATGGGTTTTCAGTCAGAGACGCTCAATTTACCATTTATTACAAATAGCAAGAAACAGCACTATAAGACTCTGTAAACAAAAAAATACAAAACAAACCTTCAGTGATCATGTCTCTTCATGAAACCATGGACTTTGCACTACATCGGAGTCCCCATGAAAAAAGCCGTTAAGTTTGGGCCATAAAGTTTTTAATAAGTTGTTGTCACCACAAGGTTGGATTTAACTGTGCTTCCTAGAAAGCTCACAAAGGAACTTTATGGTGCATGATTTTATTTCTCCTTAGTAATGCAAATATTTTATTATCTTTGGCCCTACTTTAGGAAAATAACACTTGGAGTTTAGTCAGGACCCTTTTTGTATTGTCCTTAGAAGTTTTCTCCCCTAAATTTGACATCCTCTGACTTAGTTGAGCAACCTTTAAAGGGATAGTTACACATTTTGGGAAATGCACTCATGTCTTCTTGCCTAAAGTTAAAAGAGAAGACTGATACCATGCTCCTACCTGTACTTCTAATCATTAATTTACAACCAGCAGACAGTTAGCTTAGCATAAAGACTGGAAACAGTAGAGGAAACGGCTAGCCTGGGTGTGGCCAAAGGTAACACAATGTACCTACCAGCACCTCTACAGCTCACATCTTACTGCATGGTATCTTGTTTGTTTAATCTGCACATACACCAAGTGCAAAAACATGTTATAGTTTTACAGAGGTTATGTTTCTTACCTAGGACTCCAGGAAGTCACCGCAACTGGTTGCGACACAAAGTTAGACCATGTCTACGCTAATTTTCCTCCATGTTTTGGCCTCTCATCTGTATGCAAACAGCATTTTATGTCACAAATGGTTGTTGTTTTTTTTAACGGCTTCTAAGGTGCAGATTTTTTAAAATGTGTATCTGTGTGAACATGTAAAACAGAATTTCTTGTTAGCAGATACAAGTTTACAACTGAACTTGCTGCACCACTTTAGCAGCACACTAAAGCCTCTACGTCTGCCGTGCTTAATATTACTCAGTCCACAGCATCTGTGATTTCAAAGTCTACCAGAAACAACGAAATGACAGAATGTTTTCCTCTGCTATTTGACATTGTTGATGTGGATTGGCCCACTGTTCATAGTCGTTTCTGCAAGAGAAGATATCTGTCTGAAAAATGTCCATATTAGTATGGATAAAATCTTAGTCTGGCGTTATAACCCCCCCATTACAACAGCAACTGGTTATTTTTGCATTAAAATGCCCAGAGCTTTAGAGGTGGTGGTTAGAGGATTTTGCATCCGCATTAGTCCAGTCTTCATGCTAAGCTAAGCTAAGCTAAGCTAAAGGGCTTCCTTCAGCAGCTTCATATTTATTACAGCAGGAAAGTGATTTTGTAAATTTCCCAAAGTGTCAAACTATGTATGTGCATAGTGATAAATTAGATGAGTTTTTTTTAAATACAACCTTGGATTATTAAATCCTCAGTATTTTCCACCAGAGGCCCTTGTGTTGACACTAATGAATCAGATTGACTGAGCACAATAGATTTCATCTTATTGTTAATACTTGGATTCAGCTATGGTCATGATTTGGGTTTCCAGAGTCAGCAGTAGTAGTCAAGTGATGTTAATAGTAGTGTATCAACACTGGAGTAGTTTCCCGGGATCAGCGTCGCAGGTTCGACAGAGTCTTAGGTCGGCACTGTGCTGGTGGCAGCGTTTCCTCCATCTTCCCTCCAGGACAGAAAGGAGAAGAAGGCGCTGGCACCGTACGCCAAGGTCACCACAGCACCAAAGGCCTGGACAGACGAGAGACAGTTACACAACTTTAACGACCTCAAGAAGCAGAGCAAAAGTCTAAAATGTTCAATAGCTGTCATAAATCGCAGATACATTTCCATCTTTATATATTCATATATCAATAAAGATTCCAGGTACTTGTGATTTAACAGCTTTGGCAATGTATTAACAGGGCCATTATCTTTAGGAAAATATTCATGCTTCTCGACTGGTGTGCCTCAAAGGCAGTAAACTGATAAGACTGTGATATGGAAGGGGGTCAGGGGTCTGCAGGTGAGTGTGATCATGTGCTAAATGCTACTGGAGCTGTAAACCAGAGTGGACTTCAGCCTCTGAAGGGACTGTAAAACACACCAGAGATCTAGCCATCTGCTGGCCTACATCCATCTCGCTTTTTCTCTCTTTATCTTGAAATCTTTTCTCTGTGTGTGACTCAACATTGATTGTGTTAAACAGCAGATTGTTGAAGGGGAGTGGCAGCTTCGGTACAAAGTTAACTGGACTTCCAATCACATGACCACCTCCTCAGCCTGGTGAGTATTCAATCTACTCTGCCTCTCATATTTTAAGGTGTGTGCTGCAACCTGATAAGCAAATGTGGCAGAAACACATCTAGAAACAGCAACAGCAGTGAGAAGGAAGAATTGGAAATATGAATGATTTTCATCTCTAAGTTTCTCCACTCAGGGATTTGCCTTTGCAGACGTATTATCAGATATCGCTCACTGAGTGTTTCTTGAATATTTAAGCAGTTCTGTGCAGGTGCGAGTGGTGTCGGGCGTCTTACAGCAGCAGCTGCCATATGTCCGTAATATTGGACAAACGGGAAGGGATCCACAAATGCTGCGTTGACTATGAAGGCGATGAAATAGAGGACCGTGGCTATGCCGTTGTACATCATCTCCTATAGCAGAAGTGGAGAAACGTTAGGCACATTTCATCAGGTGTCCCTCTTCCTCATCTTCTTGTTTTTTTTTTTGCTGTCTCTCTCTTAAAACCAAACCTTCAAACCTTAAATGATCCTAGGCAGCACACATTTCAGTCTAAATCCTGTTGCCCTTTTCGTGTTTATGCACCATTTCTCGATGAGAAAATGACCTAAAGTCTTACCATTAAGAGACATCAGAGGTATTATATGATATGATACACCCTTTTTCTCCCCAAGGGGGATTTTTTCTTGGGAAATAGTGTTACATTACAGCTGCAACTCCACAATGTATAGTATATTACACAATGAAAACAATAAAATATGATCAGAACAACTGAATCACACATAGCATACAATGAGAGCATAATACAGTAATGTCCAATGGCCTGTGCAGGACAGTCCTTATTGTAGTTTTGTGTCATCAGACTTTGCTTTGTAGGCAATCTGCAGCTGATGCACCTAAAATCAACAACACAGAAAGACTAGGAAGAAATAACATCATTTAAAAGGCCTGAAAAACCTATTTTGTCAAACATATTTTCACTTTGAGTGACAGACTCTTACATAAACCAACTTTTTTTTGCATTCAATTTTGGCTTTAAATGTTGTTATACTGAACACTTGAAATCAACGGTTTTGATGACAGGAATTGCAAAATGAAAGCACATTTGTTTTGCTTTCTGCATATCCTCGACTAAACAATATAAGAACACTGAATTCTTTCATTTCTCCTTCTTCCCCTCCTCCCTCCCTACCATCAGGGGCCAGGAGACGAACGTCAGTTTCTGTTGGACGCCGAACAACATCATGACGAAGAGGATGGTGGTGGTGATCCACAATCCCACGGCCACGAACATCACCCAGCCGTACGCCGGTGCTGCTGTGTAGGGGGCGCTGGCTATCAGGGCCCACTGGATCATCCCCAGAAGCTACAGAGGTGAGGGAGAGGAAACAAGACGCACCAACAAAGCAGACGGAGAGAGTTAATGCATGAAAAGTAGACATTTTTAAACTGATCTGCTTTACCTCAGACTATTGCATGGGAATGAAACAGTTGAAGGACACGTTCACATACTTTTTAAAATATATATTTTATGTGGCTGAGTATTTCTACCTTGAAACCACAGTATACAGATGACCATCTCAAAAACATGGATGCAGAGAAGCAGTCTTAGTGAGTCGAATCATCTCCTCTCAGTTAAAGCTGCATTACTTGCCATCCTTTTGGTGGCACTACAACAAGCTACAAACACAACACTAATGAACTGCAATGGCCGAATTTCTTGCCACTCTTTTGTGTTTGTATCCACTAACTCCTCAGGGAAACATCTGTCTCTGTAGCTGCTGCATCATTTACTGTGCTCACCAGATGTCTATCATTGTTGCTGGTTAGTAGCCTGCTGTGGGATTTTAACAACCTTTTAGCTAAACACAGGATAACTCTGTGATAATCATGTGTTGGTTGTACCTCTTTCACATCATACAAGGTTTAATTGATATCTGGATTACTACTTTTTACGAGAATACTGACTGTAAAGGGGCACAAAATTAACTAAGTGTTTTCTTGCTGAGCCACAATGGTGAAAGTAAAAGTAATCTCCTTCCCTCCTTCTTCCTCTTGTTGATCAAGGTTTTTGTTGAAGGAATGATGTTATTTTTGCGCTTTTTCACTGACACATGGAGTTAACAGCACTTCAACACTACAGACTTGAGGTGGACAGACTCCTTAAAACTTAAAACAGCGTCACAGCTCGCGTCATCCCCTCAGAAAGGAAAAATCTGTTGTTTTCATCCACTGGGGTTCATCAGTGTCTGCACAAAAATTCAATCTGTCAGCTTATTAAACCTTGGATTCTAACCATCCGTGTTGATGAGACTTAGACACCCAAATAAACATTGTCCCAGAACAAGCACACTCCCTCATGCAAATGGCAATCCCAAATGTCAATGGCCTACCCCCGCAGGAAAATGCACCCCACCACATGGCAAAAACATCAAACAATCAGGAACATCTTGAGGAACATGACAATGGCCCATGATTTGACCTCCAAACTTCCTAGACCCCATTCTGATCAAGCATCAACAGGATGCAGTTGAACAAGTTTGATTGACAGAGGCCCCACTGCACAAGCCAGAGTACCCAAAGGATCCAGTGCCAACGTCCTGGTGCCAGACCCCATAGGACACCCTGAGCGGTCCTCTTGTCCATGCCCAATGGTTCAGAGCATTTTGACCACATAAGGGGGACCAACACAATATTAGGCAGGTGGTCATGATGTTATGCCTGATTGGTGTATACTGTATATTTCCATCTGGACTGACTGATCTACACACACTGCAAACAACCTGTCCTTTAAGCACAACCACATTTCTCATAAACCACAAACTTCTAAATGAATGTCTTGTTTGTCTGAGCACATTACTGTCCATAACTGGACTCTTCAAAAACAGAATTGTCACCCGGATAGAAACAAACACAAGGCTCTTCTTTTTTCGCCTGTGTTTCTCTGCTCCAGTCCCACGAGAAAGGACATGAAAGGACAGTCTATTATGTATGCAGAGATCACGTTTCACTTTTTACACACCTGATACACATGCATGCACACAGTGGGCGCTCAAAAGTTGACCTTTCCAAAGCACCCATCTTAACAAGTATGTCTGTTCTGAACTGAAGGAACAGAAAACAACTTAGATTTCTGACTAAAACAGGAAAATGGCACCACGATCTGCAACTTGAGTCTGAGAAATTGTTGTCACACTGCCATGTACAATGTAAGACTAGGGTGCTAACAACAAAACAAAACACAGAGAGGAATTTAAACGAATCGTGTGACCCCCTAGTTTTCATTATTTTATGAGTGAAAGCGAGTTAAATTAGATGAGAAGTCTGTGTGATAAGGAGTATTTGATCCATGTTTAGGTGTCTATCATGGTAAATTGTGCACCCTGTGTTTATATATTATGCAGATTCATTTTATAATGGAGTATACAGGGCATATCATTTATTAATATTGCATAAGGAGCTGGAAACAGGAGACTATTCGCTAAAAATTAAACACTGAAGGCAGATGAATGAATGCAGGGATGTAGATGAAAAGATTGTTCGGTTTCAAAAATATTGATGCAGGTACTTATTTGGTCTTTTTCTGTTGTTGCTATTGAAGTATGCATTGGGACGATGGAAAATAATGGCGCCACACGCCCACAGAGTCAACAACAAATTACTAAGTACAGCATTTTGTCAAATTCTTGATGCTGCAACTTAGGTCAACTGATTTTCATATCAATATTATTTAACACCTCATTCTATTCTCAACTGTGTCCCATCTGCTCTTGCTGAGTTTAAAAATAAGTAGGTAAACAAAGACAGTTTCATTAGATACTGACAATATGTTTCTCTGTTTGCTGGTTTTGTTGCCTCCAGCTGGCACGAAGATTTGACTTAAAACCGGCTGAATGCGTTCTTGGATTTGGTTACATAATGCAAATGAACAGCTTTTAGGAAGGAAAGAAAAGGAAATGACTGCTGTCTGTTTTTTTTCATTTGTTTCATTTACTGAACTCTGAGGGTATATTATGAAAATGGTGCTGTAATTTATTGTTTATCCAGTTTCAGTAAGAACTGCCCACAGGCTGCTCAAAGTGAGTAAAAAGTTATTCCAGGTGTCGGTAAGACATTAGAATTACAGTAAGTCTGAAAAATAGGCAAAGACAAAACTGCTGTGGTGTCTGCATAGCCTTCTTTGCACGTCTTCATGGTGATAAGGAGGTCGTGTGGCTCAGGTCTTATCTGTTTGGCACCTAGACAGCATATAAAAGAAAAGTGAAGCCAACGTGGAGGTGCCTTAAACCTGCATTCTCTCTAACAGCCAGCAGGGAGCAACTCCTCAAGTCCAAATGTATAGAAGTCTATTAGAAAACAACCAACTTCTCCTTGGATTTATTACGTGGGCAACCATGTTTCTAATACGTTTATGGACTCAGTTGCTGGTTTTAACACTTTTTGTGAACAACATGATGTTTATTTTGTAATTTATGGTCCCATTTAGAGTAAAAGAGATGATTAAGCAGCGTATATTTTAGGGCAGGGCCTTATGTTTGACCGGTTGGTGTCTTTTGGTTCTCCAGTGAGATCCAGATCCAGAGTTCAACTGTTACACCTGGTTTTAAAAAGACCAAGAAGGCAGCAGCCAAATGCAAAACTCCAGGTACCAGGATTATTTTCTTTACATGTTTATCATCTGTAATTTTGATTGTCTATATTTGTAACCTGGAAGCAGTATAGAATAGAATAGAATATTCCTTTATTGATCCCCCATTGGGGGAAATTTCAATTGTTACAGCAGCACGAGAAAGAAATAGCAGAAGTGCAAGAAAAATAACAATAACAAATAACAATAATTAAGTAATCCCTCCTCAATTGCTCTGCTTGAGGTGTCTTCCACCTCTTGTCCATGGGCCGAGGGTGTTGCACAGATTGTACATTTGTGATATTGGGATATGTAAATAAAATCGACTTGACATCAAATAGAAACCAAAGTGAACCAATGTGGGGACCACTGATTTGAAGCCCTCAGGTTGGAATTTGACTGTCCTCATTTTTATCTTATTAAACCAGATGCAACAAGGCCAATACAGTAATAAAAGTGGAGTAGCCCCGTACCCTGCTTTATTGTCTCTTTTACTCTACATGGGACCATAACTAACTAAATGATCAGCATGCTGTGCTGAAGGAGGCTTGAAGGTAGAAATTGAGACCATAAACTTATTTTAAAAATGTTTACTGAGGTCACAAATCAAGGGAGGAATAGGGTTATTTTCTAGTAGACTTCTACTCCATTAAGCTTCTTTTTGCAGCCAGGAGAGTCGCCCCCCTGCTGGTCATTAGAAAGAATGCAGATTTAAGTCACTCCTGCTTTGGAATCAAAGTTTTTACATTTGCATTTCACACTTTCCCTGTGTGCTTCGTGGTGTGTTTAGGGATCCCTCATAGATTCTTTCTGGTAGACAGTTTGGAGAATCACACCTGATATTTACCCACCATACTATTCAGTTTCATCTCAAATAATGACATGGCAGAAGCACTTAAAATTAGTCCACAGACACTAAAGCAGTGCTAAAATACAAAGAACTAACTTAATTGGAATCTTTCTTACACCTCAGGCAGGTACATTCTTAAAAATGGAAGGTTTAAATCTGAATTTAGATATTGTGTCACTTAGTGCGGTGTGACAGTATTGTATATTTTACAATACTGAATGAGTTCTGACATCAGCACCTTTCTCTATTCTCTCCTCTACTCTTTCTCTATATGCTTCAGTGGCTTTATCACAAATTCAAACTACAACAAACACTGCAACTATTTGGTGAGCATAGTGATGCATTCAGTAGGTAAAGAGCCTGATTTTTTTCCTTTAGGAGGTGATGGAGACCAAAACAGAGCTAAAAGCAGAGTGAAAATTGGCCTTATATTTGTCTGGTGGCCAAAAACGCAGCTCCAAGTTAATGTTGCTCTGTAGTAACATTATGTGCAAAAAAGCAATTCTCAACAGTGTATACTACATGAGGCATGAATAGTATACACATAATGCAGGTTTTAAAAAAGAAGCAATAGAACAGTTCAACCAAAAATCCCTGAGCTGCGCTTTATATATTTTCTTTTATGGCTGTTTAACTTACTTACTAACCCTAGTTCACTATTGTAATGCAACGCTCACGTCTTATTAACCTTTGGACGACGTAATTCCAGCCATATAAATATTGCAAAACTGAATTTCCCATCTGTCACTGCAGCAACTAAACATGTGATCTCACTTTAATTAAGTAACACTCTTGCTGGTACATTGAACACTAAATGAAGCCATAACACACAGGGCTAGTTCAGTTATTCATGCTTAAACTACTTGAAAGGAAAACCAGTTTACCCAAACACACACTGCTAGAGTTATAAGCCAACATTGCTGCTAATCCTCTCGAATATTTAGGCTTAAAAGATGTCATCTGAGCTCGTTATTTGCAAGGTAAATGTTGAAACATGTTAAACCAAGTCGATGAGTGATTAAATAAAGCATACAAAGCGCTGCCTTTTCCTTATCTCGAGGGTTACCTGCCACACCTCACAACCTGCTGCTGAATTCTACCAGTTTTACTTACTACTACAACAGCACATAAAGTCTGCCACTCATTAAGCACGGAGAGGCGACAGTGGGTTTTAGTGAAATAATGGGATGTACGGAAGAGACGGAGGCCTGCAGGGGACAAGATCTCCTGCAGCTGTCAGTCACATGTCCTCTGTTTGGACAGTTTTGTGCAAATACATCTCGGTTGTGGGGAATAAATGGAGCTGAGGCTGTCCTGATCCTGCCTGTCATACTCAAAAAGAATCGTGCAAATGTACACAAACACAAATCCTTATTAATTTCATTTGCAGCCCTCAGCTTTGTGCCAGTTTCTGACTTGGCTGGACATGACTGTGTAACTTTTTGGGTGCATGCAGCAAAGCTAAGCGTCTTTGGTCATGTTTTTGTTTATAGATAACCTCTGACGTTTATGGCGCATTAATTGAAGCTTGCTGACACACATTTGAGCTCACCAGATTAGGAACGCAGATATGCAAATGTCTGTATCCATATATCTATATCTATGGCTGCTGTATTGCTGCCAAGAAGAGTTTATGACACAGTGAGGTTTCCCTTTAACCCATCCTCATTACTGAATAGCGAGGTCTATATTTAGCAGCCTTGTCTGTCTATATACCATAATATATTATCACCAGTTCTTAGGCTTGTTCTGAGCGTAAAATATGATATTACTCTCAAACTGGGGACTCCAAAAAGCCCCAAATAACAAATGATCACTTTTATCTGACATGAAAACACTAAAACCAACAATCAAATGATCCCACAGTCTATTTTTGCTTCTTCCTCTGTGCCGTAAAGCTCCACCCTTCCCTAAAACTGTTGGATGCATTAAGTGACACTTCCCTTTATTATCACAAACATGGGCATTGTAGCTTATGTTGAATCAGTGCCACAAGCAGGATCCTGCACCAGATGTGTATCATTCCACAGCTGAAACTAGTCCCTGAAAAATGGCCTTCTGTTTTGCATTCATTTACCAAAAACTACAGTGCCCAGCTGTTTCAGGAATGTGTTTAGAACCCCTTTTTATAAAGTCTTCAGTGGGAAATTCAGCAGAAACAGAGCAGAAGAGAAAAGAAGAGAAATTTGTCTAAGTGGAGACACAACCGTGAGCAGTGCTACGTACTATTTGAACCAGCATGAGGACAGCCTTGAGGCCTCTGATAAAGGACATGTCGATCATGGTGGCGATGTTGGCAGCCATCCTTCCTGTCTGGGAGCTCTGGGGCTGGGGGACGCTGGTCTCTGTGGTAACCTTGGATGGGAAGTCTGCCATCAGCCCGTTTCTTAAAAGCTTGAGGATGCCTCAGAAACAGTTACAACAAACTCCTTAAGAGTGAGTCTCACCATAAAAGGTTGAATTGGGAAATCTTCCTCCTCCAAGAGTCCTCAGAAAACACCTGAAATCCTCACATCGACTGGAGGCAGCAGAGAGACTAAGTGTTGTTAGATATGTTCCAAACACAAATTTAAGTAATTGTGCAAAATCTTGAGAAAAAAAAAACACTCCACAGAGTTAAAGACGAATCCTCCAAAGAGACCTCGAGGTTCAGGTATCCTGCAGCCGGACTCTCCACCTGCACTGACAGGTGTCTGATGGCGATGCTTTGTGACTCCCTCTACACCTTGTTCTCTCTCTCTCTTTACTTCACACACACACACGCACACATTCAATGTTTTGCCATTGTCTCTCTATCTGCTTTGGCCTCTCTCTCTCTCTCTTTCATCATCCTCTGGCACCTCCCATATGGCCCTCGGATTCCTCACTCACCTGACTGACTCATTAATGTGTTTGAAAGCGGTGTGGATGTTTTTGTCTGCGCCTGGCATACAGACAATTGTATTTGTCTCTCACCTGTACCTTGATAAGAAGACGTGTTAAACAGCTTTACTGAGGTTAATAAATGATACACTGGACCTGATTGCAAAGTGAAACTGGATAAGTTTCAAGCACTAATGTAGTTCTGTCTCCTGTCTTTTTGTCTTGTTTTTCTCTCTGTGTGTTTTACCAACCATGTGTGTGTAGATTCAACCTTATGAGGCCACAAATTCAAGAAATAAGTCTAAAATAGTTAATAAGTATAGTAAAACAACCAATTTCCCCCACTATCACATTCATTTAACACTCAACAATATGTTAGGAATTTGTTCAACAAACATACAGTACACAGACACACAAGAGCCAGAAAGAATGCTGCCATTGTTAATACCTTAATTAACATCGACATGGTGTTTTTGCAGTTATTTGTTTTAGCACTCATTGAATTACTTGCACATGTTGCACTGCTGTTTACTGGCCTTCAATTAACTCATTCACTGTATATGTTTATTGTTAGCATTTGACACTTTATGGTGCATTTTTCAAAAAACACATAAATATGTATACAGTATAATATATATATAATATTTATTTATATATATATATCCATCCATCCATCCATTTTCTTCCGCTTATTT
>OMNN01085950.1:0-11103 GCA_900302755.1 Chromis chromis
GGGTTTTTTTTGTAATTCAACTTTTTATTTTAACTCAACAAACAAACAAAATAGACAGCATTGTTATTGTACATCAGTATGCCCAAAGTCCCAACTGTGTACATAATTGGAACCAAAATAACAGCACAACAACCATAGTATACACAGTACCACATCTCTATTATCAGCATGGACCAATGGTATTACACGTATTAGCAAAAAAGCGGCCCCATAACCTCTGGAAGGTCTCACCTTCATTATTGATTCTTGCCAACACTTGTTCATATGACACAATTTCTGACATAAGTTCCATCCATTGCTTAAACTGTGGGGGAGACGTACTTTTCCATAATCTAAGGATCAATCCTGCGGCAGTTACAACCCCAACGTTAATAACAACCAGATCGTATTTCGACACTGTAGTCAATTCAGTTTGATCCCCTAACAGGCAGATTCTTGGTGATTTAGGTAGTGTCATACCCAGCCCCTTACCTAAGTGTTCCATGACTTTGTCCCAAAATGGATTGACAAGTTTGCATTCCCAAAGTGCATGCAAAAATGTTCCTGGTTCTGTCTGACACTTCCAACACAAATTATTAGTCAGTATGCCCATCCTATGGAGTTTAGAAGGAGTAAAATAAAACCTATGTATTATTTTATATTGGGTAAATTTCCCCCTAGCTTCTTTTATATACCTCGATGTTTCACATTCAACTCGTGTAGACGTCTTTTCACCGGCATAAATGCCTTCCTTTTCTCTGCTAGCTCTCTTGTCAGATCCTCAAAAAAGGACAGCTTACAATCCTCCCATTTAATTCCGCGTTTCTCCGTAGCCACCTGCAACACCTTGTCTCGGGCCGTTGAACGTAGAAAACGTATCAGGACGGTTCTAAGTGGCTCATCCGCGTTTGGCATGGGGGCGAGGGAGCAATGTGCACGTACAATCTCGAATTCATGGCCGGCAAGACCAAGCCCCTCCGATATGATCTTTTCCACATACTGCATCACTTTGCCCGACTGCTCTTTATTTTCTTTCAGACCCACCATCCTGACATTATTTCTTCTGCTCCGGTTTTCATGATACTTGGGTCCACAGTGTCTCCAACTTCTTATCATGTTTCTCTATGCTTTTCTCCATCTGAACATTTGAATCCTCTATGTCGGATATCCGTTGCTCTGCGTCTCCGAGCCTTACTTGTATGTTTCCCACTGTATCTTTCAGCTCTTTCGTGGTCTCTTTAATTGCGACAACATCCACCGCCATAACTTGTAGCGTTGCATTCATTTTTCGTATCTCCTCCATTAAATTATCGTCAGTACGGCTTTTAGCTTCGTCCGTTTCACCTTTGTGCTGCGGGGAGTCTTTCTCAAGTGCTCCCACCGGTAGGGGCTTGCTGTGCGTTCCAACGCCTTTGAAAAAGTTGGCTTTGTTATTGCTCGACATTTTACGGGTAGTTATCTGCAGATATACTTTACTTCACCAGAGGACCTCAGAATTTCCACGAAAAGCGAAGTGTGTGCTTCCAAATTTATGCTAGTAACTGATGGTTGTCAGGAGCTCTGCTAGCGTGCTGCCATCTCTCTCAGCGGTCCCACATGACTCCCTCAACTTGAATAATTGTAATAGACACAGCAACTACAATCTTAGAATTTACACTTGAATTTGTTCAATTGATTCCGGAACAAGTTATTTGGAATCCCAACCCTGACTCACTGTAGGTACTGTTTTTTCTGTAACCTGTTTATTTATTTGTTTTATTTAACTTCTATTTAACTATTTTTAATGTAACTTTTATTTAGTTAAAACACATTAAAACAACAAGGGGATTAAAATACACAAAACAAAATCCAGTTACACATCTTCTGATCAGAGCCTTGAACTCTCCCAGTGAGACAAAATTATGAAGCAGTAGAGTTTCTGAAGGTTATTCAAGGCCTCTCTACCAGATTCACAGTAAATTCTCAGTACCACGTATAGCAAGCGGCTAGATGAGTGAAAATGATACCTGCTGTTGGCTATTCCAGTTATAAAAACCCAACCAAACCTTAGAACACAGAAAAGGCATTAATTTACATGTTGACTGTAAAAAAAACAAAAACTAATGAATAATTTCCACGTAAAAACCAGCACTGCCACGTTCAACTGACCCAGGCCCGTTTAGGAGATGCTCCATGTAGTGACCAGTGCCGATGCTACCATTTAGCTAGCTGCTAACTGCTAATGCTAACTGCTAATTCAACCAGCACTACCCAATCATTAATTTACAGCTATTTGCCTCATTTAATGTTACAGTATTCCATTGTTTTTTAACATACCTTTTCTACCAGGTTTTATTTGTTGTTTTTTTTAGCACAAGACGTCAAAATACCAAGAATGCACATGATAAAAAAATCTGTAAAAAAAAAACTAACAGAAAATCTGACAGCAGTGTTAAAAATATGTTAAAGAACAGAGGAATACTGTAACGTTAAATAAAAGAAAAGAAAAGAAACAGAACAGAAAAAATGCTACCATTTAGCTAGCTGCTAACTGCTAATGCTAACTGCTAATTCAACCAGCAATGCCACGTTCAACTGACCCAGGCCCGTTTAGGAGATGCTCCAGGTAGTGACCAGTGCTGGTGCTACCATTTAGCTAGCTGCTAACTGCTAATGCTAACTGCTAATTCAACCAGCACTGCCCAATCATTAATATACAACTATTTGCCTTATTTAACGTGACAGTATTCCACTGTTTTTTAACATACCTTTTGTACCAGGTTTTTTGTTTGTTTTTTTTGTTTTTTTAGCACAAGACGTCATAATAACAAGAATGTACACAGTAAAAACAAAAGAAAAACCTGAAAATATGTTAAGAACGGTGGAATACTGTAACATTAAATAAAAGAAAAACTGTAAAAATAACAGAAAATGTCTGCAGTAGAAGTACGATTCATAAGGATACAGGTTTTTGATGTGTCATTTATTGTACAGTTTACATGCATATTAAAATTGATTTCTTTGGATTTAATTATCATCTGTTCAACAAAACATGTAAAGTCTGTGAAATAACAGTAACTTGTTTAAAAAGATGTGTAGTTCTACACTGTTTAATTCATCTTTTACAGCGTAGATTAATTCTAATGTGACAGATTATGTAAGAACGAAGAAACAAACCAACAGATCATTAAGTCACTGAGCTCAGTGGTTCTTCTTCAGGTCGTCTGTCAAAACCTTCAGAGCGCATTAAGCTTCCAGCCCCGAGGACAGATTTATGACCCTGACATGTGCGCGGCAGGGTTTGCCCGGTGTCGGTTACCGTGTGCTCTCCGTGTCCCCGCTGCGTGATCGTTGAAACACGCCCGTCTGTTGCTGAGGTAAACGCACACCCCTGCCCGTCACATGACCCGGAGCTGTCCGTCAGGGCAGGGCACGCTGGGTGAGGGTGAAGGATGATAAATGGATCTGCAGCTGGGAAACGAGTTCAAGATCAGATCATTAATCCTGGAGGAGATTCTTGGAAGCGTTTGAGAGGCTGGAGATTCAACCCAGAGCAAATTGGAGTCACTAAAACAACAAATACTTCAAGAACTGAATCCCATCTGTAAGGAGAGTTAGTTCAGAAAAGCACTGAAGCTTATTTACAGAAGAACAAACAGTTTGGAGACCTCACAAGAAATTATATTTCACTTCATAACTTAACCCTTTAAGACCTGAGCCGCTGTGTGTGTTTTCCCTGGGAGCAAAGAAGCTGCTTCGCAAGCTTCCTGGGGGGGGTATGAATGAAATTACCGTAATGACACTATATAGGCTGTAAAGCGCAACGACGTATATAGTGTCATTACGGTAATTTCATTCGTACCCCCCCTGGAATCCGTTAGATTTTTTCCGATAGCACAAACCATGACATAATTAAGAATGAAATTACCGTAATGTCACTATTTTGGCTGTAAAGCACAGCGTCGTTGCACTTTAAAGCCTATATAGTGTCATTACGGTAATTTCATTTGTACCCCCGCAGGAATCCGTTCGATTTTTTCCGATAGCGCAAAACATGACATAATTAAGAATGAAATTACTGTAATGACACTATTTTAGCTGTAAAGCACAGCGTCGTTGCGCTTTACAGCCTATTGTTGGGACCAGAAGGAGCGGATAAGGTTATTAGCGATAATTAATAATCATTAATAATGATTATTAATGACCAAGATTAATTAAAAATGGTCCAAAATGACTCAAAAATTGTCTAAAAGTCCTTACAGTAGCTGAAATGACTCAAAACTGTCCAAAAATAGTTACAATTTGTCCAATAGGGGTCAAAATTGTGCAAAAAATAGGTTAAAATTGTTAAAAATTACTCAAAATTGTCTGAAACAATTTAAAGCTTGTCTAAAACGACTTTAAACCTGCTCAAAAAGACCCAAAAATTGACCAAGATGAGTTAAAAATTGTCCAAATGACTCAAAATTGTCCAAAATGATTTAAATCTCATCTAAAATGACTTTAAACTTGCTCAAAAACACTCCAAACTTACCAAAATGACTCACAAATTGTCCAAGATGGCTCAAAATTGTCTAAAAGTACATAAAATAGTTGAAATTACTCCAAAAAAAGGCTCAGAAATGATGGAAAAGGTCCATTAAAATGTACTTCAAGGGCCTGTAAGTCTGAAAATATTCATAGTATGAAGGTAAAACTTTGCTTGGCTTCATTCGGATTGATCGACGTTTCATGGAATAACCCTACAATTCTTAGTTTCAGGACATTATACACAAGTTTTAGCATAATTACGACCTCTAAATCTTTCACACAGTGTAATCTGTCGGCTCTAACTAGCGACACAAGACCAGCCAAGACCACCCCATTAATTTTTCATCCAAATAAAAATACATTAACAGTTTGACTCCCCCCTCCACTAAAACAGGCTCTTTGTTACAACCACTTCACCACCACCCCATCAGTGGTCGTGTTCGGACT
Organism: Chromis chromis; assembly: GCA_900302755.1. NCBI lineage: Eukaryota > Metazoa > Chordata > Actinopteri > Pomacentridae > Chromis > Chromis chromis. The sequence continues at coordinate 4,936 of OMNN01085950.1, forward strand.
CTCAAACATTCCTCGGCGCGTCTCTGCTGCCCACATTTCCAGTTTCGCCGCGGTGAGGAAATAAGATCCGTGTTTTTTCTGGAGAGATACCCGGAGGTTGAAGATACTGAGATACTAATTTGAGATTTCACATTCCTCGTTAAACTTGGCAGCACCTCCCGTCCGTCGTCACTGATGTGGACTCGGGTTTCTTCCAGCCAGAATTATTCAGATTCTTTGAGAAGATCTGACCTTGTCCTTCAGGGATGGGGAGGTTGATGCTGTGGTTGTTTTCGTGGTGTCAGCCAGCAGGAAAGAAGTTGTAATGAAGGTTATAATGAGAGGGTTTCTAACCTCAAGCAGTTCTCCACAGTGCCAGAGCTTCTCTTAACACCAGTGCTGTTTACGTTGAAGCCCAAATCACTCCCTGTGGACTACGTAGTGCACTAGATTCACTGTCCATACACTGATTTCTATTTTACCCTCTTTATAGTGCCGTCAGATATTCGATGGATGATTGAGTCACTGCACTGCCTTTCAGCAAGTGTGTGGTCTTTTAATTTGAAAGCTTTATTTCTTCATTTTAGGTTAAATCTACCTTAATATCCTACCATGAAACCATTTTTTTTAAGCCGCTAAAACGTGGAGGACGTTTTTAACTAATCAAACTGTTTGGAAATCGGTCAAAAATTCAGTGGATTTTTCTCTGGACACAAAAAGACACAAAAATGATACAAAACGCACAAAAATGACACAAAAATATACAAATATCACACAAAAATGACACAAGACGCACTAAATTGACACAAAAATGCACAAAAATGACGCAGAAAGACACGGAAATTACACAAAATACACAAAAATAACACAAAAAGACACAAAAATGACATGAAAAGACACAAAACGACACAAAAATATACCAAAATGACACAAATATGACACGAAAATACACAAAATGACACAAAAATGTATAAAAATGACACAAGACACACAAAAATGACACCAAAACGCACAAAACTGATGCAAAAAGACACAGACATTACCAAAAATTGACACAAAATGACAAAAATTACACAAAATGACACAAACTTAGTGAATAATTCTCCTTTCAGATTGTGGAGTACCTCTTACCTCCATAGATGTCCATGCACTCCCTCCTCTGTTAGCCCTGTACCAAGATGGCGGTGCTTTAGGCACGTCCCTCCACAGTCAGTGAGGCGTCTACGTATAGATGTCTCTGGTTTAGCTAGCAAAGGGCACCATGACAAAGACTTCTGTGGTGGTTCATGACCACCTGTGAGAGCCCACATATTGTAAGCGTGCTGTAGTTTACTAACACGATGGTTTTATCTCCTAGAGGCAAATGTAATCAAGTTGTCCTGTCTTTAAAAACTGCTTTATAAAATTTGCATGTAGGACTCATTTCATGTTATTGATTGATTCGGCTGTGGACTAGCAGCTCAGGAAGTTGCATCCTTGTGTGGAGCTTCAGTTTGAATGTGTTTCCTCAACGTGATTCTTTATCTACAGTAACTTTATTTAATGAAGCAAAGTTTAACTTTCATACTATGAATATTTACAGAGTTAGAGACCCTTGAAGTACACAGAGGAGGATCAGTTTTACATCCACTCCAGGCGCCACAGTCTAAACACTGACTCTTGGCATTTGAACTTCATTTTTTTTTTGCATCATTTTGGATGTTTTAAAACTATTTTTTTGACAATTTTGAGTCATTTTTTAAAAACAATTTTACCCTATTTTTTGCTCAATTTTGGCCCCTATTGCACACATTTTTACTATTTTTGCACAGTTTTGAGTCATTTCAGCTACTGTAAGGACTTTTAGACCATTTTTGAGTAATTTTGGACCATTTTTAAGTAATCTTGGTCAATTTTGAGTAATTTTGGCCATTTTTGAGTGTTTCTGAGCAGGTTTAAAGTCATTTTAGATGAGCTTTAAATCATTCTGGACAATTTTTTGGTCATATTTTGAGTCATTTTGGCAATTTTGGGGGTGTTCATAATGAAACAAAACAACTTAAAAAAGGTCCAGAATCACTTGAAAATTGTAAAAAAGGACTCAAAAATGAAAAAGACCCTTGAAGTCCATAGAGGAGGGTCCAGGTTTATCACTTCTTAATGGACTTCTTCCATCATCTCTGAGCCTCATAACTTCATCAGTACAGCAGATAGACACATGACATGTTCAGGGATGGAAAACACATTTGAGTTCTGATAAAAACTGCAATTAAACTTTAAAAAGTGCATTCTGGGTAAACTTTCAAGGCTCATCTCAACATGTGTGGTAGGTGGTTGGTCAGAACTAGTTAGAGATAATGAAAGGATCATTTTTACACACATTTGATACCAGGATCATCTTCTAGACACAATTTACTCTGTGGAAAAACTGTAGTCGTATTTTGATTGGTGCAGCTTTACTGTTCAAACTGTGATACATCCCATAATATTGATGCTCAGAGTTGGTTATAGAGAAAATGAACAGCTTCAGATCACCTGCAGTGGATGTAAAACTGATCTGGTTGCATCATGAACACACACCGCCCGTCTCCAACATGTGTGCGCTCGGCGGTGAGGTCACTGCCATGAGCCTCCATCGAGGGTAGCGATGACAGCTCAAAATAAAACCGAACTTCTTTTGGCTCGACATCCTCTTCCAGACGCACACACAGAGGCCGAGCGCTGCCAGTCAGCTGTTGTGTTGCGGCCGGGTGTTAAGCCCTGTGGTCCCGGGGAGGGGATAAAGGGGATATATTAGTAATTTGCTGCAATACCCAACAGAGAACCATCCTTTAATGAAAATATTCATCATCACCTTCTGATAAACTGTTGATTCAACAGTCTGTAAAGTCAACAGCCGTTCATTATCAAAGACTTGCAGCTCGCGGGATGTGTCTGCGTCGCTGAGTCCGTTTGGAAACCCAGAAGTGTCGTGGGTCGTGATTGGCTCTCAGGAATGAGACAGATTTGGCAATTTTAGGGAGCGTTTGTCTCCTTAGCTCCTCAAAATCCTTATTTTTTCTCGCAGGAAAAAAGGTTTGTTGCTTTGTTTGACATTATCTGATAGAAATTAAAGTGTAAGTCAGACTAAAGGAGGACATTCACTGTAGTTTACACACTTTGTAAAGTTTTCTCTGGTGAATTATCAGAAGACAAACACATCCAAGGTACCAGTGCTTGCTTCTATGACATTAAACTATGATACATCCCATAATATTGATGCTCAAAGTTGGTTATAGAGAAAATTAACATAAACCAGATTCAGTGTTTAGACTGTGACACCTGGAGTGGATGTAAAACTGATCTGGATTCAGTTTTTAACAGAACTCAAATGTGTCTTTCAGCCCTGAACATGTCATGTGTCTATCTGCTGTACTGATGAAGTTATGAGGCTCAGAGATGATGGAAAACATGGTCTGATTTATGAAAAGAGCAAATATTAGCTTTGAAAATACACAAATAGCTCATCTTTATTTCAGACTTTGTGTTCTAGAGATGGACCTTTACAGTAATTAAACCAAAGGAGCCTAAAATATGAACTGAACTGCTGGGAAAGCGGCGCCACCGTGTGGTAGAATAATGAAAACACACTTATCCTGCAGTCAAATACCCAACACTCATTCTGTATTATGTAGTGCTCACTAAAGGGAAATCTAAATCTGTGCACAAGAATCTAACTGTCATAAACACAGCCTACGTCACACAAATTGATGCAACATTACAAGATATTATCAGTATTTGTCTGACTAACAGCTACTTTCATTGGAAATCATACCTTAGCTGCACTACATAGATTTTTCAGCTGTAGACAATAGATTTAACATAAAACCTTATGGTGAAAATGAAACCAGCGGTTCCTGATGTTTTTGACACCTTAAAAAAGAGTTGGTTTCACTTAAATAGGCATTTTAGGTCCAAGAAGTTGTCCAACAATTTTTAAAAAGTCAAAACAAGGACAGAAAAAACACACAAGCCTCTCTATAATCATCTCACCACCCACCAGATTGAGCTTGTGGACCCTCGAGTTCGTGCTTTTACTCTGAAGGCGGCTCGTCTTCGTACGTCATGACGTCACGCATCCTACGTGCTAACAGTTTGAGACGCTAACTCATTCAGCTCCAAGGAAACCTACCCGGAGTCACGGTTGAGCACAACAAAGATGCCAGAAATACACAAATAACGGGCGGTATGTAACATGACGGTGATTTAAAGACACGGGACGAAGCGCATTAAGTTCCCGCCGTGTTCGGTGTTTGTGGAGCGGTTACCGTTTTGCAGGTTATAGCCAGGCCCCTCTGGAGGCTAACGCTAGCTAGAGCTAGCAACAACTTGCGCAGCTCATGCAGAGAGAAACACTGAGCTGCATGCACAGTTTATAGACCCTGAAAGACATCTAGGCATCCGATATCCTGATTTACTACACAGATATACGCACATAACACACGTGGAAGATTTGCACGCAGTAAAATGAGCCTGAACACAGTGAGCAGAAGCATGATGTAGTGAAGATTAAGATTCAGGAGGTCCTCTGGGGGCTGAACACACAGTACAGAGCTAATATGGCCGCACAGGGACAGTAAATACAGTGGCTGGAGGTACGTAGTTAGCAAGGCAGATGTAAACAGTGACATAAAGCAGAAGCAGGGAACTCAGCATGAGTTTATAAACGTACACACCTACTTTAATCTGGATCAAACAGGCACAGAATGCAGGTACACTGAGTTTCATGTCTGTGCTGATGGTAAATCTGTGTTTATGTGAGCCTTTAATGTGTCATGCAACCAAATAATTGTGACTAAATAAGTGTGTACAGTTTATAGAGTAGCCAGACCTGATGTTTAGGGTGTTTATAGTCAGTAAGACAGTGTTGTTTCTGATGTTGAGGCTTGATATGGTTATTATCCTCATCTACAGTCTTTCAAATGTGACTCTCATGAATGAAATCAAGTTATTTTGATGCATTAATAACATTTCAGTCACTGTAGGAGCTGCAGCCCCTTTTTGGTGGTCCTTTAAAGCTATTTCCACAGGTTAAAAGACCTAGATGTGTTATACTCCAGGGCACAGAGCAGGGAAAGTAATGCAGAAGCATAAGGATTGTTGTTTGGCCAAGATTGAAGCAGCTGTGGATGTATATAAACCAGGCAAATATTACTTTATGACACAACGCTGACCCCAGTGAGAAGAGTCAAAGAGCTTAATGGGAGCAGTGTCATACAGTACAAATGAACCGGACATGGAGACAGAAGTACCACAGCTGTTGACATTTACACTGTTGTTTGCTTGTGTTTTGCCTTTAAATGTGGGTCTAACTTCCCATAAGGTCCCCAATGACTGGCCTCAGGGATGAAGTGTGTATGAAACATATTTTCAGGATCATTACAGCATAAATATTGACTCGAATAGAATACATGTTTAGTGTCCACTGGATTGGAAAGCTTTTTTTTCGGTCGCCAAACACAGGTCGCATCAACATTAACAAAAAGTGCTAGAAAGGTCGTACACTTGTTCTCCCCCTACATTGTTTCTCTCCCCCCCCTACTATGCATTTTTTCAACCCCTTTGTTGAAAAAGTATGATGGGATTGCTCTGGAAGTCAGCGCTCTGACCGTAAAAGTAGGTCCGATTTCATGCATCCTGGCTTCACCGAGAGGCAGATGCCGTGTTGAGCTTGGTATGACGGTTTATGGTCTGTATTAAGGGTGGGACAAGATAGCGATACAGCGATATGTCGTCGTCCCTCAAGTATCGATATGCTGGCGCCAAATATAGATCCTTTAATTGATATAATAAGGTGCTCTAAACCCTGCCAGATCCCCCTGCCAGCTGCCATTTCCCCAGCGTCACTACTTAATGACTCCACACGGTGGCGTTTATCACATGAATGAGGGAGACTTGAGCGGAAATGAATCGGCCCAAGAAGAGTTTGTACAGGTATAATGGAGGACAGCAACGCTACCGTAAGAGACGCCCCATCCACGTTTAAGTCCAAAGTGTGGACCCATTTGGGCTTTGGCAACATGGAGGGAACAAGCTGGACAAAGACTATGCTCTATGCAAGAAGTGTGATGGCACGTGTGGACAGTGACAAGTTACAGTCAGTGTGTTTGTAAAAGGCGCCTATGGCAAGACTATAGGCAGTTTTTGTTCAGTGGTTCATCCAAATTTGTG
>OMNN01085952.1:0-17929 GCA_900302755.1 Chromis chromis
CACACTATCTAACACACACTGACACACACACACGGAGACGCGAGTTCTTTGTGTTTGCATTCCAGGCAATCAAAGTGAAGGTTCTGCTCTGTGCATTTACAGCAAGCCAGGGAAAAAAAAGACCCCAGCCCCGCTCCAGTTTAACTGGACTCCACAGATAAACAACTTGAAATGCGTGAACTTTGCGGACACACACACACACACACACGCACGCAGGCGCTCCGAGCACAAACCCATCTCAAATTCCCAGCTTACACAATGTACTCTGTTTGAAATTGCATTCAAGCAAAGGAGCCCAGTAAATGCCATAATTCGACTGTGTGTTATCTGAGGAATTAACTTAAATTTCCTCAGGAGGAGTTTGATAGTCTTGTGACATTTGTGTGACATTTGGCTGACTTTTCCCTCGTATTTAAAGTTATCTAACGGCGCTCTCCCTCTCTGTCTCTGCCTGACTCTCTCTCTCTCTCTCTCTCTCTGTGTGTGTGTGTGTGTGTGTGTGTGTGTGTGTGTGTGTGTGTGTGTGTCCTCGCAGAACCCATTGCCGCCTTTTCTCCTGAAAATCCAGGTGAGTTTGCCTTTTTGGTATGATATTACTTTTTCTTCTGGTCTTGCTTCCTGCCCGTTGGTATGCACTAGCCTGGGGTTTTTTGCTTGGTGGCACCAAATTGTCCAAAAAAAAAATCAGCCTAAACCACTCCTTCACCGACAACACGGAGGCTGCGAGAGCTGTGTGAGATGAATAAACCTGCATTCACTTTCAGCTGCATGCAGACATCACCAAACAAACACTAAACGCCACACTAAAATCTAAATGATTACATTTGCAAATTAACTAAGTTGAGAAATAGACTACGTACCATTAGTTTTACCTTGTCAGTTTCAGTGGAAACAAAGGAATAATCTCCGAAGAGTAAAACTCTGCGTGCAAGGCAAGCTAAATCGAGCACACCTCACGGAGTCAGATATTTGAAAAGAGCTACATATTCTCAGTTCTAGGCTGCCTGACACAGCCTGAAGGGTTTTAAATAACTGTCTGCCTCATGAAAAATATTTAGAGCATCCAGGGGGACTCTATGAGATTGATGTTAGTGTTTTGGCATCTCATAATGTCTTCCAATAAGATAAGAGCTCGGCGGTTTCAGTGCGAATGTGATGTGTGCGCATTTCTCCGGCTTTTCTATCCCTATGCCCTCGCACACACAACACAGTCTGTAACCCCTGACAGACACACACATTAATATCACTGCACACACACACACACACACACCAGTATCCCCAGTGAAAAGCAATCAGATAGAGTGACTGAGCAGCATCGAGCACGGGTGTCTCTCTCTCCTCTCCCTAACTCAGCTCTGTCTAATGAGTGTGTGCAGTGTGAAGTAGCAGCAGCACGCACCATTTCCCTCTGTAATTATGTGACACGGTCCAAAAATCAGGATGTATTCAGCTCTGCTTCACTTTCCCTAGTTCAATGTGACATTCTGCATACAGCTCTCCACATCCAGTCTGGAAACCTACATGTGGGCTCTATTTTTTAGTTTTTCGGCGTCTTCAGCGGTTTGCTTTAGCTGACTTGGATAGAGGAGTAGGAGCTTCTTGGAAGCCGGTTAGTTGGTTCTTACCAAGAATTTGAGAGGGAGGGGTTCAAGCCAGGGGCAGCAGCGTAGAGGATCTGTGGGGATAGTCTCCAAGGAGACAGCGCTTGGCTTGAGGAGGAGAGGACTGGCCAGGAGGCTGATGCATGAGAAACAGAAAAATGAAAAACCAAGAACAGAGAACAGGATAAATTATGTACTCAGAACAAATCTGCCAACTTGAGCCAGCTCAATAACAAATCCCAATCCAAAATCAGCTCAGAGAGCTCTGGAACATTGGATTCCCATGTGGTGTCCGACTGATTCTTGCATGGTTCTAAGACGATATCAGGGGTCCTGTGCCAGTGTGAAATAGGAAGAGGAAGCTCCTTAATTCAATGTGTGTGGGTGCTTTTATAACTAATTATTTTGGCTTTCGTTTCACACCAAGTAATTTCATTGGAGCTTTGAAAAAATTTAATTGCATTGCATTTGATTGGATCGACTATTGGACTGATTTCAAACCAAATCTCTTGATGATCTTGGTGTGAAAACTTGTCCTCCAACTGCAACCCAAGCTACGTGAGAGAAATGGATGCATTTACTTTTTTCTTTTTTTGGCCTTGGAGACTTTTCTTTTAAATTTTTGCAACTGGCATGCTTGTGCATGCTCACATGAGGTGCACGCCTGCTGTTCGTATGATTAAGACCAATAGGGATAGAAAGCAGAGAATTCAATGTAGAAAATAAAAAAGTGCCACTCCTCTCTTTTCCCGCTGGCCAATTACTCTGTATCTCTCCACCAGGGGGAGGCGTTCCTGTGCCTCCCTTGCCCATCCACTGGTATTACATAATGGCCGCCGGGGGCGCCCTCCTTCTCCTGGCAGTGGCCATCTTGGTCAGAGCTCTCTGTTGCTGTCGACAACACCTGGCCACCAAGAAGAGCCAGCTGTCAGTGGCCTATCACAGCTCCTCGCAGTGCTTCCAGTACTCTAACTGGTCGTCCAGTATGGCCACCCCAGGGGTGGAGCCAGTCCTGACAGTGAGGTTGGACAGCCGGGACCGACACCGAACCCTCTGCTAAAACGAAGCACTTAGCTGCGTTGCATTTGGCAGAGGAGGACGCCAACTTGTGATGTCGGTGGCAGCGAGTCACGACGCCGCAAGACTGACAGAACATCCACTCGACAAACCCTCCCTCCTTTAGTTTACAGCTGCAGTGCTGCTGCTGCTGATGACACAGACACTGTCCCAAATTGCTAAGTGAAAATTTGCAAAGAAACACTGTGGTCCCTCGCTCAGTCTCTAATGGATGTAGCTTCGGGTGCTGTTCTCTTCTCCGTTTCATTAAGGAGTTTGCTGTTGACATTTCACACTATGCTGCTCCTGATGAGAGGACTGAAGTCTGAGTAAGTTATTTATCTGAACAGCTTGTTTCGGACCATTGAGTGCCGTCTGGCTCCTCATAACCCCAGCGGTCCTCCTGGAATGACCCCAGCATGGACGTACACACAGACATGTGTGGGCTGGGGAGAGGAGGGGGGTCGAGCTGGTTCCGCTGCGAGAGCCAGCCAGAGCTGCCAAACCACAAGGCTAAAACAAGACCCCAGAGACACGAGGAGCTCTGCAGTGCTCAGAGAGAGAGAGGAGAAAACTGTTAGGCTGAGAGGCATTCAATGTGCTCGTTGTGGAAATGATCTGGCAAGCCCTAGAAAATAAACCTCTTGGTATCTTTGTAATAACAACACAGGGTAGCTGAGTTGTGCCAATGGTGAGGGTGTTGTAACAAGAGGAGAGGAAAAAAAGTGTCTCCATTGTCCTTTTCAACAAAGCATGTGCACATTTAAAAACAAAAGGAATGCAAATCCATCATACTTAAAGTCCTGCATCACCAATGGAGATAACCAGCTCGTTTGATTGAACGTCTCGTCTTCTCCTGATAAAGGCATCAGTCAGTGATGGATGCAGCCGTCTTCAGTGTTTAGTGTTTCATCTTGATTCTCTGGTGTAATAAAGCACGTTGTTCCACTCCCATTTATGCTCCATACCACCCACTCCCGTTGTTCCCCATGTCTTTGAGCTGCCCAGATGAAAGCCACGCAGAGCCCGAGGCCTTGTCGTGTTTTCAGTGTGAATATGTGCTTGTTGTTTTTAGGGTTGTAAATAGACACAGCTGTCTGCCATCTCCACTTCTTCCTTGATTTATACTCCTACAAATCCCACAATGCCGCTGGACCAGCTGGAAGCCATAAGTGAAGTGTTTTGCTGTATATGTGCACCCTTGAGAGGGATCCAAGATGTTATGAAAACCAGCTCCAGCTATTGACGGTCTTCTCCTTTAGTGCCACCAGACGCCACGAGCGGCTGTTAACATAAAATAGAACAAAGCTAATGCACTTCTTACTAATATTTAACACATCTGGGATCTAAAAGAATATTGTATTGGGAAATTAATTTTAAAAAAAAAATCTGACTGAGATCGACACATTGGCACCAATTTCTCTCTCATCAGTTGGTACAGAGGTGGCGAGATCTGACACGAGCTCAGTTTAATGCTCTGGATTGAATGAAATTGAGGTCCTCACTCTTTGGCTTAATGGGGCGTGCTTTCGTGGTCTGTCACAGCCGCAAAAATCCATCACCTGCTAGCCCACAGCTCAGTGGAATGCACCTCAATTTGTTGTCACAATTTAGAAGCTGCACTTTTCTCTCCCGAGTCGGGGGAGAAAAAAAAATTTGGCACACTCCCACTATGTGCTTTTAAATCAACTCGGGGAGGAGGGATCGGACACCCTACTTGCATCTCAACACCATTACGCTCCAAGCCTCTAATAGTTGTAATTAGTTAATGGACAGATAACATTTATTAAGGCTGCGGTAAGCACTTTTCCCTCCCATCTACCGCACCTCTATCGCCCAATCGGCTGCCAACTTCAGTTGCCCTGGAAACGGCATTAATAACGCCATTGGCCATCAAAGACCTCCAGATCTAGACATGTGCCTTGCCAAGCAGTTACTCCCACTCCTGAATGCTTGCCAAGAGCAGCACACTCGCACGTAGACACAGACTCACACACACAAAGTAAAAAGAAAAACTCATCTAAAGTATAAGTACACTTGAGCTATTGGGCTCCTCTAAAGTGCTGCAGCCACTGCTAGTTTTTTACCACACTTGTAATCTTCCAATTCAGGCACTCACATACATATCAATTTTCAGTTCACGTCGCCCAGCAGTTCCCGAAGCACGACTACTTACATGTGTTGCCGTTTTTCTTTCTCGTTTAATCATTAAATACGCCACTCTTAAACTTGACAGTAACGGTGTTGATGATTTTACCAGTGATGATGATGACGGGGTAATGTGATTTGATGATGACATGTTTGCATTTTTATTTACACAGAATGAGCAGTCTTATACCATCAGTATCCTATGTGATGACTGTGTGTGACAGGAATGTATCTTAATGACCTTTCTCTATTAATAAAGTCATATTTTTCTACTTATTAAATGTGTGTGTGTTGGTATAAGGTCTCTAAATAATAATTTAATATGCAAAGGGTGCAGCTTTTCTAAATATTTACTGGGAAGTCATAACCACCTGTGATTGTTAGCAATACAAAAAGCACTGAATTGAAGCAGTCAAATGACAGATGTTCCAAATATGTTACAGGATGAATGATGTGTAAATAAGAGATGCGTTTCTACCTTACCTGATGTTGCAACATGCTTTTGTGTAGCCAGAACTGTGTGAAAATCGCCTCAGTGCTTAAAGTCTCCTGTGTTTATCTCTGACAGTTAAGAGACCCACTGATTTTGGAGACGGACGACTTGTCAGTGGCAGAGACCCTCTAGGTGGAGGTAAGACACGAGGAACTCATTATAACCTTTTTCACATATATTTCTTCATGATTTAGTTTTTAAGCAAGCGAATCCCACTCACAAGAACTTATGAGACCCGATTTGGGAAAAATTCCTGATGTTTCTTTACTAAATTTAGTTCTATTTATACAGCAGTTTTGTATTTAAGACCACCAGCCCACACACAGGATGAAATATGGAACCATTGCACTGCTGAAACTAGAGCCCCTAAACATACAGTATACTGTGCAGAGGTAGCTTATAGCTAATATTCGCTAAATCTTCTTGTGCTTTACCAAGCAAAATCTTATTACCGAAGATTTGTTGGACATTTCTACAGCTCCTGCAAGTAAAGTGGTGCATATAGGGGTGATAGCTGTCAGCAGTAACAAAAAAAGTCAGATTCTTTGGTGTTGGTTGCATTCATTCGATCAGAGTAATAAATCAGACAGGCAGTTCAGTGAAATCCCTACAGTTGTGGTCATGACTGGTCTTAAAATAAAATCCTTTTTATCTGGAAAGACTGTCAAAGTGCAATCAGTTGCAAGCTCTTAGGTTATCATTTATTTACGTGTTAGTCATCTGTTAGTGATCAATTGCTGACATGTTTCTTCGTTTTTAGAGAAAATGCTTACATGTGTTTCAGTGAAGTGTCTGTTACACAACTAGGGTCAGAAATAAGGTCTTGAGGAATCCTCAGGTTTGAAGTTTCAGCCTGAAGAGCTCAACCTCCAGGTCTTCTAGGATGCAGTTTCTTGCGATGTATGGAAACCTGTACTATAGATTGAACCATGAGGAGACATTTGCATGGAACTAATTGGGGGAAAGGTTTTTGTATTCACTGCCATGTTATAAATAAGCTGTCATTCTTTTTGGAAGAGAGAAGGGTTCTGGACAAATTCTGCCTGTCCACCCACTGCAATGGAATAAATTTACAGCCGAGCAAACAGTTTTGTTATTTAATGTAGTAGAAGTTATTCCAGTATTTCCATGATAAGACCAAGTACGGACAGATGTCACTTCTGTCACGACTTGTCTGCCACCAAACTAACTTTCCTCCCTCCTCTCTTCTGTCACAGGTTTGCAGTTCCCTGACTGGAACACAGCATCCCCGTCATCCGAGCCTCCGGTGACGCGCGTCTCCGAGAAGGACAACTCCTGGCTGTACACGCTGGACCCCATCCTGGTCACGATCATCGTCATGTCCTCCCTGGGCGTCCTGCTCGGGGCGGTGTGCGCCGGCCTCCTCCTGTACTGCACCTGCTCCTACAGCGGCCTGTCATCACGCTCCTCCACCACCCTGGAGAACTACAACTTCGAACTGTACGACGGCCTCAAGCACAAAGTCAAACTCAACCAACAGCGCTGCTGCACCGAGGCGTGAGGGAGGAAGAGTTACGGGCATCTCGCGAAACGTCTCTCGATATTTTCTTCATTTCCTCCAGTTCACTTTAGTGTCAGTTTACTTCCTCGACGGTGCAGATCTGAGGACATATGGACAATGAGAAAAGCCACATTTAAGCTCGAATGAGAACTTGTTTCCTCTTTGGAAAAATGTGGCACAGTCCAGTATTGGTAGCTTTTGGGGTAAAAGAACCAGTGAGCGAAAGACTACCGAGATGGACTCTTCCAAATCGGGGATTTTTAGGCCTCAAAAAGTAAATATCTACACATATCAATTACAGATTCTTGGTCCACCAAAAGAGAAGTGTTTATAAATGCATCATAGATTTGTAAGAGGTCTAGTTTTGAAACTGGATACTGTAAACTACACAAACAGAGAGCCAGACACATTGTGTTGGAAAGGTGGTAGGTTAGGAACGTACTTAGAAAGCGTCTTTTTTGATCACATGTGAACACAGTGGCCTAGAACTTAGCTCCTTTGTGTGGCCCGTTGGCTCCTTTGTTCCGTCGTAGACTCTGCTACCTATCAGCCTCAGTTATCCTCTTAGTTCCTGACAGTCTGTGGTATTTTTAGTCACCGACGTCCCTCGAGTTCTGCTCAATCACTCCCTTTTCTGTTTAATGTTTTCGTTTTGGCCTGTTGCCAGTCGGTGACGGCTGATAAGTTTGAAGAAAAAAAAGAGGCAAAGAAAGTATATGTGTGTGTGTGTAGAGGTGGGGAGGGGGGGCATTTTAACACGTTCTTTTAATGACAGAGAGGCGTCATTGTTAGATTTAGTTGTCGGAGACTGTTGTTACTGGTTCCTGTCAAAGAGAAGGTCATGTTTACATTGTGGTTAATGGGAAAAGGTCAAGGAGCTTTTGGTCGGTGCAACCTATGGATTGCTGGTAAGGGCAGAGACTGAACCACAGTAGAAAGAGAAACAAAGAGAGAGAGACTTTGACTGGCGGAGCACTACAGGCCCCTGCCTCTCTCTCACAGGGGCCACGTTCTCTCTGTGCTTCTCACAAGTACAAAATAAAAATGGGATCAAACACAACCAGAAAACGGCTCTTCGCAATCGACTGACTGTGTGCCCGGACACACAGCAAGCCTTAAAAGCAAAAACTGTTTATGGAAATGTTGAAAAAGGAACGTTGAGGCGACACCGAGACAAGAGAGGAGGAGCGAATCTCTCTCTCTCTTTTACATGTGGACCTCAAAAGCCATGATTTAAAGGACCTACCCCTCTTCTTCCATCGCCCCACACATCACACCACCCCCACCTCCACCTCCCGGCTCATTGTGGCCGATTTTGTGAATTTTTTTTGTGTTGATTTTCGGCTCTCGCACAGCAAGGCAAGCTTTTTTTTTTTTTTGAACCAGTTCGAAAGGGTCTTGTCTTGCATGCTCTGAATGGACTCATAAGCCATGAGAAGGAGAGTGAAAGGTCTCAGAGTTCCCTCCCATGCACATGAACATCCACACACTTCACTTGTATATACAAAATGTATATACAGAACATGAGAACACATCTTCGCTCTCTGAGAAACTTTGGACACTCGGACCTAAAAAAACGAAGGGAACAACGACTTCTTCTGAGACGTATATTCGCGTCCATCAAACGCCATGGATTCGCCATTTCATCCCATTCAACCCGTTGTCTCTCCTCTGAGGCCCACATCTCTGGACCCCACTGACTCTCTTCAAAGTGCCTTTGGAGCCTCGGGGATCCAGCTTGCCTTTGGAGCCGGTATCGGATACAGTAATTTGACACTGACAGTGACAGTCACAGCGCCCCCTTCTGCCTGGGAGGACCACATAAAGAGGACAGGATCCCTCCCCTCCCCCTTTCCCCTTTCGCACTGCTAGAACTGCTGTTGTTGTTGTTTTAAAGGGGTCTTTGTACAGAAATGCTCTTTTTATGATTGTTATTATAATTATTGTTATGATTATTTAATAAAGGATTTATACCATATTGAGGAACGCGCTGAGCAAGAATTCTTTTTAGCAGCTCCTGTCCAATTACCCGCAAACTCCTTCTGAGACTTGGAGCCAAACTTTCACTTTTAATTGCAAAAAAGAAGAAAAAAAGAAAGGAATACACACAGGGACTCTAACACACACAAACTCATGTTCTTGCTCTCCTCCTCTGTCACATACACATACATAACGCTGTGTTGTCAGCCTGCTACACTTGGCCTCTAATCTCCCCATGATGTCCCATTAGTCTGGACCTCTGGTGGCCCTCATTTAGGAGCTCCAACATCAAAGCTTTGAAGTGCCCGCCGTCTCCGCCACCACACACACACGCGCACACACACAACTCATACAGTACACATGCAATTACTGTGTTTCTCTTTTATACAGCTTTCCGAGTTTCTCCCCCCACACGGTTCCATTTATCCACATAAGCTTTCTTCACCTAAACCCTGTTACCCAATAAAGCACAGAGATCCAGAATGTTTGGCTCTTCTGGGTCTCGTGGAGGCCTGTAGCAAGGCAGACACATTCCGTGCTATGGAGATGCTGCAGTCATGACTTGGAAGAGAAATGAAAGTTGCATTTCTTTGCTTGGATGCGCTCCTGAAATGTGTGTTTTTTTTCCTCAGCGTCATCACAGTTTATTAATTACATCGAACACAAGTTTGAGTCGAAATGGAGCGCAGGTACCACTTTATGAGCCGATGGGTGATGGTGGCGGCTGTTAGCATGCTCCGGTCCGTAACATAGCGGGCCAATTACCAGCTCTGAAAAAACACAGACAATCCCCAGTCCGCCGGAGGAGTGCGATGCCATCTGCTCGCAGGTTTGATTGATCCCGGCAGAACAGTCACGACCACATCACACGAATGAACGCCGACAGGAAATTACCAAAGGAGCCAGATTGTCATTGTTCCGTACCGCCTCTTGTTTTCACAACCAAATTATTCTTAATTTTTTTTTTCTTCCTCCCCGCGAGTGTGTGTGTTACCCAAATGTTGTTTTTCTAAGTTTTTATCAGTCTGTAAAGGCACACTGCAGGGGCCCTTTCCTTTAGCCGTCAGATCAGAGAGTTCTTTTTGCCTCTGAAGCCGAAGCGGCCTTCAAAGAAAAAGCTCTGGCGCCCTGTAAGTCGATAGGCCAGATTGCGGAGGGAGCCCATTTGAGGGTCGCGCTACAGGAAGTGGCTGAAACACACAGCTAATTAATCTTGGGATTATGTAATCAGGATGGAAGAGAGGACATACATGCAGGCTGTTAGTCATCACAGTTATTGGGAGGGAACTTTGTTTGGTTTTAATCACATCTTTTATAGTTCTGTATAGCGGCTCCTCACTGTGTCCTAGCAGCACATTGGTTGAATCTAAATGGTGTTAACCCTTAAATTAGTCATGCCGAATATTAATAGAACCGAATTCTACCTTCCCAGGCGTGATTCAGAAATCATAAATTTCAAAAATCCTCCATATCCTCCTCCCTGCACCTTCAGTGACAGTCTGAAGAAGAGAACCACCTGGAGACTAAAACCTTGCATCTCTTTCAACTGCCTCCAGAGTTCTGTCACAAACTGCAGCAGCGATATGCTCGATGCACAGACAGAGACTGACAGCCTGCTTACATTTTTAGATATGTTTCATGCGCACACACCACCACCACCACGTACCCACATCCCAATGGTCTTCCTGGGAAGGGGGCCCAGATAATCTTGTCGGGCCTGCCAGCGATTCAAAGCACCTATATGGGTCAGCGCGGGGAGGGTGTGTTTGCCGTGGATGAAGGATAGACATAGGCTCTGTGGCAGCGTGCCTGCCAATGACAGCAGACCCAATGACAACAAATGCCAAAGTCTTGTATAAACACCAGGCAGACCATCACTTTCCTTCCTGTGTGACATTATCATCTCCCCTCCTCCAGAGGATACAGCCTCTGAAAACAAATACATGGAGGAAATGATTGGATGAGAACAGCTCCATTCAGAGCTCCAAACTAGGCCAGCAGACTTGTCATTGTGAAGCAGGGCAGAGGAAATTAACTTGATTGTAAGATACTGAGCATGATTTGAGGCAATTTTGGGGTCTGTTGACCAGGGACCACATCACTGAAGGTTTGGCTTGGATGTTATTCCTTCTATACTATACTAACGCCTCCTCTTGGTTTTGCTCAGCGGCAACATTTGGATGCAGAGTTCTGGCATCTACACTCTGATTTATTCCCCATCAGCAGATCTGAGTCACTCCTACAAGCCATTAAGACTCTCAAGCGTTTCCTCATTGCTGAACTTTTGTTGTGAACACGCAACATGACCAGTGGTCCTATGTGGAAGGCCACCTGTTCGCTCCACTTGAAGCTGGTGTGTTTACAGTCACAGTTGCCCTATATAGCCCAGGAAACTTGTTATCGGGCATAGTGGGAGGCCTCTCACAGGCGGCCCCAACCATCTGTCTGGAATGAATTTGACGGAAGGTGTTGCGGTTCAAGTGCTTGACATCAGAGACCCATAGAATTATTCCTCAAGTGGAAACTCTATATTTTAACATTACCAAATCAGTTTAGATTAAAGCAAAAGCTAAGCACAGTTTAATCAGTGATATTAGTGGAACATGAAGGAGTTTGTAGACCTTTTGTCTGACTAACTCATTAAAACGAGTAAGTTCACTTTGCCCAAGGAAATCTTTAATATCACTGATACCAAGTTGAGTTAGATAAAAGCTCTATTTTGGTATTGAGGTCAGCGTTACCATCAATTCACAGGAATCCTTTCATTAGTCTTAACCAAGCAGCAACCTCCGGGGCTAAAAAATTAAGCCAAGGCAGAATTGCCAAAAACAATTTGCAATTCATCAAATGACCACTTGAGGCTCCAAAAGCGAATGAGTCCCCCAAGTTAAAGTGGCCAACCTGACAGCAGAATTAAACATGTTTACCGCCTGGTACAAAAAACTGTTTTGGTCTCTATTGCTATTTTTCCAATTTATGACAACTATATCATTTTATTTTTTTAAAGATTTACTTTTGGCCTTTTCATGCCTTTATTAGAGAAGACAGGACAGTGGATAGAGTTAGAAATGGGAGAGAGTGGGGAAGGACATGCAGTAAATGGCTGAGGTTGGAAGCCGCTACGTCTCTGCACGTGGGTCACACGACATAGCCGCTAGGCTATCGGGATGCCCAGGCGTGATTTTTTAAAATAACTCGCATGTTTAAATTGGGCTCGGTTGTTGGCACCGTCGCCTCACAGCTAGAAGATCTATAGTTCGCGTCCCGGTTAGGACGCCTGGGATCTTTCTGTGTGGAGTTTGCATGTTTTTTTTTTATTTTATTTTATTTTAACCTTTATTTTACCAGGAATATTCCCATTGAGATTAAAAAATATATATCTTTTTTCCAAGGGAGTCCTGGTCAAGAAGGCAGCATAAAAACAAAACAAAAAAGTTTCACATTTAAAAACAAAAAGTCACATTTAAAATAAAATACAAGACACAAAGCATCAACTGAACCGTCAGCAAGTCAGTTCTCAGCAACCAGACATGTACACACTGTGGTCAAATAGTCCTTAATCCTTCCTTTGAATTTGATCATGGAGATTTGGGATTCCAATTTAAGGTGTTCCTGTAGCTTACACCATGATGAAGGTGCAAAAGATTTAAAGGCACTTTCACCAAACGTAGTGCGGGTCCCCCCTGTGCAGTGTGGGTTTTTCCTCCCACAGTCCAAAAACATGCTGAGGTTAACTGATGATTCTAAATTATCCATAGGTGTGAATGAGAGTGTGTTTGGTTGTCTGTCTCTCTGTGTAGCCCGGCGATAGACTGGTGACCTGTCCAGGGTGTCCCCTGCCTTCACCCTGGGATAGGCTCCAGCCCCCCCGCGACCCTACAGAGGATTAAGCAGTGTATAGATAATAAATGGATGGATGTTTAAATTATAGTGGGTGCCATCATAGGACAGTGCATGGCCTAAAGACATTTCCATGGCCCGCTTCAGCTTCACTCACGCTCCATTTCTTTGCTTTTTTGGATTAGCTGGCAGTCAGGCCCTGCCAAGATAGCGACAGATGGAGCCACCACACTGAGCTTCAAAACCTCTGTTCAGAAAGCCTATATGTGACGTCATGGAATCCATCCATCTTTAAAATACAGTCTATGCTCCTAAAATCTACTTTAAGGGTCAACTTATATAGTTTCCTCAGGGCTGATACTGATACCGATTATTAGTAATCAAGGACACCTAATGATCAATATTCTGAACAAGTATACATTTGCAGGATAAATGAAAATGTTGATGTCAAAATTAAGACTACAAACAAACTCCAACACAAAACTTATATCAAAAATACTGAAATAAAATAACAGATACGATAAACAATGCAATTTTACGGATTTCTTTTATGATTTTGACTTGCTCCTCCACAACACCGACAACGAATGCATCAGCACCAGAGATACCATAGTCTTTGCTTTCTTCTTCCATGTCAAAATCTTATATTACCCACCATGCAACCTGATCACAAACAGATCCGAGAATCAGATGTGTTATGATATCACCAGCTAATGCAGCCTTCAACCTCCATCCTCAAACAGAGATGAGGAATATGCAACAGATGTCTGGTAAATCTCCACACTTACCTTCCTATTAACCTGTTCTCATTTGGTCAGTCCGATGGCATTAAGACACCCCTCAGGTGAAATTTGAGGTGTTTAACCTTGTTAGTCTGTCCATATGGTGTTTTTTTTCTATATGCTGGAAGACATATCATGAGCAAAATAAGCAGTAGACACCATATCTGAGCATTTCCACCTTGAAACTCCAGCGAACCAATGACCATCTCAATAAGACGGATTCAGACTTATAGGTTTTTATACATCACACATCTAAGTAACCAATCCTGTCAGCTTGCAGGGTGGCTGAATTATTTCAGTATTGCAATTTGCCATTGTGCAGTGTCGAGTAGTTGTACAGTGTTTGAGCAGGGTGGTAGGTGAGCTGGAGTGCTTGAGCTGCAGCAATTGGGGAGATGTGGAGATTTTTTCATCTAAATACGACTTCTAAACCATATTAAAGCCTGAACGCAGACTTTTAATGGACGAAAACTTCTGAGTTTGTAACTTTGACACATATACTGTGTTTCCACCGCCCTGGTTCTAGTTCTCGTTCGGAGCTAGTTCTAGTTCGGAGCTTTGTTGGTTCAAACTCGGTTCTTCCTAAGAACTGGTTTGCGTTTCCACTGGCCAGGAGCCACATTGGAGCCACGCTGTTACATCACCAGAAGCCGTCTAAGCTTGTATCCATTACATAGCGGTTAAACAAACGCAATAAGTTGAGGATAATATCTATATCAATTCATATATCATTATATTAGGGGTGGGACTCGATTAAAAAAATTAATCTAATTAATTAGAGGCTTTGTGATTAATTAATCGCAATTAATCGCATTTTAATCGCATAACAATATTTGCCACAAGAAGCAACATTTTTCAATTTAAATGGATTTTGGTCTATGACTGAATCAGATGATAGACACATCCATACATTTAAACAACAAAACATTGTTTATTTTGCATCAGTCTGACAACGGCACTATACATCATAATGGTGGCTCTATTCAAGCTTTCATAGAACTTTATTTAAACTCAAGCTCTTTTGATGTCTTGAGAATGTTTGTTTTGCATTGGGGGTGCGGTTTTGAGTGCATTCAGAGGGCAGCATTGAGGATGTGTGGAGAGGGGTATCCCTGGCCGAGGATGGGCAGACCTGCAGTTGGGTTGCTCGTGCTCGGACCGGGACTGCTGGCACTGGCTTCGGTGGTGTGCAGATTCTTTTTTGCACGGTTTGCGCGGGGCCGAGCTCTTCTCTGGGCTTCCATCGGGCAGTCTTTAGGGGTGGGACTTGCCTTCCGTTGGTCCGGGCGGTGCGCTCTCATCGGATTCCTCCGTGTTAGTTGTTGTTAGCCTCCTGGCGTGATCGGTGGACCAGGGGCTCGTACACTGACAGATGTTCCAGGTTGTCTGGAGTGCAAACTGCGATTAAATGCGTTAATTTTTTTTGACGCGTTATTTTTGTTGTAATTAATTAATCGTAATTAACGCGTTAAAGTCCCACCCCTAAAATATATATGTAGTTAATGTAGTGAAAATATACAGCAAAGTGTCGTGTCTCTCACTGGTTTATTGTAAAATGTCAGAATGACTGTTTCAGTCTTGGATAACAAGTGCTTAAAACCAAAACAACAAAATACACAACTAATATTGCCATTTTTGCACCACTCATTTTGTCAGTATTGTCATTGTACCAAATGCTGCCATGCTGTTGAAGCCACTGGTGTCTCCGAAATACATACAAGGTGTCCTTTGATGCCAGTCCCTCCATACCAATGTTCTATGATGATAGACGAATAGGAATAGGGTGGCATAAGTTACAGGACCTTCACTTAGGAGATTACCTAGGAGGTTTGTGTTCAGTGTCAGGCCATTATTTTCTTTGCTGTATTTCCACTGTTTTGCCGATGACATCCAACTGTGTATCTCCACCAAAACAATCACCACTGCCGCCCACTCAACCCTCACCATCACAGAAATAAACCCCTGGCTCCATACAAACTTCCTCAAACCTGCAACAAATCAGAAACCATCATAATCGGTCCAAAAATCACTCACCAAATCCACCTACAACTTACAATCACCCTCACATCAGAAATCTAGGTGTCATTTTTCACCAAACCTTCTCTTTAGATCAACATATCAAATACTTCCATCCACACATTCATCACATCCATACTTAACTACTGCAACAGTATGGCACATCATCCAAAACACTCAAGGAACTTTAATACATCCAGAATTCTGCTGCTCACCCACTCGCACACCTGTGATCACATCACCCCCATCCTTCAGAACCTCCACTATCTCCCGTCCCCCAGCAAATCCACTTCAGCATTCATCTCATCACCTACAAAGTTCTCCACAACCTGACTAAACTCCTTTACTGGCACACTCCCTCCGCCAGGCCCCTGCCTCTACCTCTCCTTAGCGGGCAGTTTCCCACTCTTTCCAGTCTCCCAGTGTTTGGGTGTGATTGATGTGTGTCTAATTAGCAGGAGTGAAGACCCCTTCACAGGGAGCCGGGTCACCTGTCGCTAATTATCACTTCTCTCCATAAAACCCTGAATCAGATCATCAATTCAGCACCAGACCATTGTACTAGACAACAGCCAGTCAGCTCAGGCAAAGCTCACCTTACTCTGTTTGTTTATTCACCAGATATTAGCCTCTGTTTCTTTTGTTTAGTGCTACGACTGGTTCCCTACCTCGATCTTCATTCTCTGGATTCCTTCCCTTGGATCAGTCATCTGGATCTTCAGCCTGTCCTCGCCTTCGTCAGCCTCCTGGATTCCATCCCCACACTGCTCCCTGGCCCACAGATTTGTGTCCCTACCCCGGCTTGCCGGCTATGTCTGAGCCTAGTAATAGCGTTTTATGTTGTTGTGGATATTGTTAGTTTGCAGTCCAGTGTGTGGTCCTGTCCTGTAGCATACGCCTGATAGGTTTCCTTGCCCTGTATGTTTTGTCTCGTTTCCATTCTTGTTAATCTGGGATTTGATCTGGGACTTCCTGTTAGCTCTGTTAGGCCTTACCTGTGCTGAGCTTCCTTTGTCTGACCAGTTGTCACTTCATGCTTACTATCACTCTGCTGTTTATAGTTTTGAGTTTTGCTAAACCTTGAACTCGTGAAACTAGTTTGTGATTATTTGTTTATTAGCATTTCTACTTGTTCTACATTAGTAGTACTCCCCACTCCACTTCCCCTTCCTAGTTCACATAGTTCCGGTTCCCTTTGTATGTATTACCTCTTGTTTTTGTAAATAAACACTTTTGTATTGATTTTCATGTGCTGAGTTCCGTCTGCACCTGGGTTCCTAGTAACTGTGACAGATGCAGGTTTAAAGCACCTCTAAGTTGGGTTCGCTTTTTAGACCTGGAGGCTATGTCCATGTTTTTTACACGTGTATTTAATATTGCCATGTTTTTACCCCAGCTTTAAGTCAGTTTTTTTTTTTAATGAAATGAAAAGATACACTATATTGCCAAAAGTATTAGGACGTCAGCCTTTACACACACATGAACTTTAATGACATCCCATTCTTAATCCGTAGGATTTAATATGGAGTTGGCCCACCCTTTGCGGCTAAAATAGCCTCAACTCTTCTGGGAAGGCTTTCCACAAGGTTTAGGAGTGTGTTTATGGGAATTTTTCACCATTCTTCCAGAAGTGCATTTATGATGTCAGTCACTGATGTTGGACGAGAAGGCCTGGCTCTCAGTCTCCGCTCTAATTCATCTCAAAGGTGTTTTATCGGGTTGAGGTCAGGACTCTGTGCAGGCCAGTCAAGTTCCTCCACACCAAACTGGCTCATCCATGTCTTTATTGACCTTGCTTTGTGCACTGGTGCGCAGCCATGTTGGAACAGGAAGGGGCCATCCCCAAACTGTTCCCACAAAGTTGGGAGCATGAAATTGTCCAAAATGTCTTGGTATGCTGAGTTCCTTTCACTGGAACTAAGGGGCCAAGCCCAACCCCTGAAAAACAACCCCACACCATAATCCCCCCTCCACCAAACTTTACACTTTACACAATGCAGTCAGGCAAGTACCGTTCTCCTGGCAACCGCCAAACCCAGACTCGTCCATCAGATTGCCAGACAGAGAAGCGTGATTGTCCACTGCTCTAGAGTCCAGTGGCGGTGTGCTTTACACCACTGCATCCGACGCTTTCCATTGCACTTGGTGATGTAGGGTTTGGATGCAGCTGCTTGGCCATTGGAAACCCATTCCATGAAGCTCTCTACCACTGTACTTGTGCTAATCTGAAGGCCACATCAAGTTTGGAGGTCTGTAGCTATTGACTCTGCAGAAATTTAGCGATCGATCGAGGAAATTTCACGAATGGACTTATTGCACAGGTGGCAATCTATCATGGTCCGACAATGAACTTAAACCCTGTTCTCCTGGGTAGAAGTCTTGTAGACTTACACCTCTATCCAGCCTCCTTACATTGATTTTGTGGCTCTTTCAGCCTGGAAGTCTTTCCAACCATGTCACAGTCTAAACCTTTGTTTTACAGGAACATATT